>JAFLJL010005868.1:0-20505 GCA_018398815.1 Conus ventricosus | reverse complement strand
TAAAAAAATTTTAAAATTTTTCCCCTTTCTTTCTGCTTACCCCCGGAGTTCTGAGTGTAGACATTTTCAAATAATTTAATAAAGAAGGGGTGGTATTTTATAAAAGTCTAAGTGTTATATCCCTGGGTAAGAACGCGTATGGAGTAAGATTGTGTGTGATGTGAGATATTTATTTCTGTCTCGTCTGTGCTTGACAATAACATCAGCTGTTTTCCAATCATTTGGTAACTCTCCCGATTTCTAAAGACTTGTTAAACAATATGCAAAGCGGTTTCGCAATTTCTTTGCTCAGGTCTTTTAGTATTCTAGGGGATATGGAATCAGGTCCTTTGGCTTTATTTGGATTGAATTCACTTAGTTTTTTCTCTACAGCAGTAGCAGTAACTCTTACGTCACATAGTGATATACCATTAGATCTTGAGCTTGCTTCTAAATAAGGTAACGTATTTACATTCTCAGTTGTAAAACACTTGCAAAGAAATTATTCAATACCTCTGCTTTGTCTTTATCTGTAACAACCGTCTTTCCATCCTCACTTTTTAAGGGACTAATACCTGTATTAGCTTTTGTCCTTTCTTGCACATATTTCAAAAAAAATTTGGATTAGTTATACCTTCCTTAGCAATATCTTTCTCATAATTTTTCTTGTTTTTATTTTCTCTCTCAGTAGTTTAGCACATTCATTCCTTACTATAATATATCCATCATAGTCTCTACCATGTTTTGTCTTTAGATATCTTTTATACGCATTATATTTTTTTATTTTTCTGATGGCTTTCTTGTCTAGCCATATAGGTTTGAATCGTTTATTATTAACTTTCACTTTCGGGACACATTCCTCAACCCCAGCATTTAGCACATCTTTTATCATACTCCATGCACTCTCCACATCCATATTGTCTAACTTGCTCCAGTCTGTATTTTCAACAATATATGTTTAGTTTATTGTAATCACCTTTGTTGAAATCTAACTTATATTTGGTAACTATAGGCTCCCTTTTTATGAAACATACAGATTGAATTTTAGGACGTCGTGGTCACTTTTGCCTACTGGTGGCAAGTGTTCTATGTTTGAAATTAAGTTATCTTTCGTTGATTAGAACCCAGTCATCCATGGTAGGATTCTGTCCTTTTCTAGTTGGTTCCAGAACCTTTTGTAATAGGAACGCATCACGCACATTCTCTATTATATCATTGCTTTTATCTCCTCTCCACTCTCCATTCCAACCAATATTAGGATAGTTGAAGTCAACAATGCAAATTTTATATTTTTGAACTTTTTCAGATTTAAGGATCTTAAATAACTTGTCATTTTCTGTTGTACTTACTTCGGGCTTCTATATATGCAACCGATCAATACTTTCTCTCCTTTTGATCCGTTAAAGGTACACCACACACTTTCACTTAAGTCCTTATTTAAGTCCTCACACTCATTTAAACTCTTCTCAATATACACTGCAGCACCTTTTTCAAGATTTTTTACACACAAACATATCAAAATTGGGAAAATAACATTCTTTTATATTGAAATTCTTAATATTCTTTGGCTTGATTTCAGTCAAAGCAATCACGCTAGGTCTTAAGTCTTCTATAATACTCAAAAACTCATCTTTTTTTGTTCAGCAAACTATCTACATTAGAGTAAAGAAAAATGCACTCTTCCCGAGTTGTATGAGAACTTACATTTACATTATGTCACCGTTGCTTTTGCCAGTTCACTTGGTCTTTTCGGTACCCTTGACCTTCCTCCTCCCTCTGCTCTTGGCTTGGGGTTCACCTTCACAATCTGTCCGTTTCTAATAGCTATGTTTCTCTTCTCCCTGTTCCTTTCTAGCCTTCAGTTCTGCTCTGTTCTTTGTATTGCTGTCTTTTTTGGGGCGTGTAATCCTGGTTGATATATACTTTTCTTGCCTGGTCCTGTACTCCAGCATTAAGCTCCGGTGACTCCATCACTTCCTTTTTCTTCTCCTCATTTGTCATCGTGATTCTTAGCATCCTCTGTTTGTTTCCTCCAACCTGCCCCAGCCTTACAGGCTCCTTCACTTCAGTATCTTCTATCTCAGTCAATTTTCTCAAGACCGTTTTGGCAGAAGCCAGGTCTTCCTTTTTTCTTTCCTCTGCGGTCTCTGCCCTGCTTTCCTGCACTCCTACCGTGATGATGTTCATTTTTCTCTTCTCCCGTTCGCACCTCTCCTCCACCGCCTCCTCAACCTTCTTGCCGACCACCTCGTCAATCTTTTCCAGACTTTCACCTCCCAATCCTCTTTCCAGGTCTCTCACCTTGTTTGTCAGTTCACCCACCATTTCCAGGAGTTCGTCCAGCCGGGCATCCAAGCGAGATTGAAAAACCTCGGATTGCTTCTCCATGCAATGGTCACAGACGTACTAGACATTTCGGGTTTCCAGAGTGGTGTACATATCATCCTTCAACTTTGCACACTGCTGGTGCGTCCACTGCTTGCAGGCAAAGCATTCAATGTCCCTTGGCCCTTCACATGGGGTGTCACAGTGCATTGCCATGTGCCTAGCTCCTCTATTTGGCTTTTTCCTTTTCCACTTGCGAAAGAGCGAGACGAACTACCGCTTCTGCTCCCTGTTCCTACCTTGGCTCATTTTTTACCTTTGCTTAAGTACTTCGTGTCTCCTTCAAAAATAGGTTAACACGAGAAAAAAAAAACACACACACGTAGGAAAATAATTATTAGTGTGAGATGTCATGGGTAGAGGGGGGAGAATCATCCGTCCATCACCCAAGACCGTGTGGATGTTTGACTTTTGTTTATTCGAACCAATCAAAACCAGCCAACCAACCTTCCAAGCCAGCCAAGCCAGCCTAGCAAACCAAGCCAACCTTCCAAGCCAGCCAAGCCAGCTAGCAAACAAGCCAACACTGGAAAATTACCAGGAACAACATTTTTGAACTGGGCAACAAAAGGAGAATCTCAAAAGCATAAATGAAATGAGACATACATTTATGACTACGAGTACACAATCATGGTGTGAATCTGCAAAAAAATCAACTCAGCATAACAATGGAACAACAGCAAAACAAAATAACAACATTAGATACTGGCATCTGCTCTGTTACAGTAAGGTTGTACTGCATGCTAGCAGCACTGACCTTGTGTCTATTAAGACGACAGAACAGGGAAACCACAATTATCTCAACAGGACATGGACTAAATTATTCTCAGCAGATTCAGTTAGTCTTCATAACATGAAAACAAATTTCCATTTATTCATAATAATACATACACAAACATCATTCAATCAATGGGTCTGACAAAAGAAAAACATCATCTTCATTCAATACCAATTGATTTCATTACATTGGCTTGTGGTAACATAACCATTGTGACCACAGCTTTACAAAAAATCCATGGTACCAAAGGTACAATAAATTGCCAGCGACATGTTGAAAATGTCAGAACAAAACAAAATTTTCAACAGAATATCAACATGGGAAAAACATTATCTACCTCAGGACAGGGTGTTGACACACCGTTCATCTGTCCGGCCACCTCTCTGGTGTGGAACAGGCATTTTCTCTGAAAAAGGGCAAAATGTGTGTCCCTAAATCATAGCACCAAGCGTAATGATCTTTAAAAAAAAAGAGATAATGAGTGCCTGGCAACATAGCCCGCAAAATCTAGCGAAGGGAAGCAACTCATACATGTCACTGATTTACTCTTCAAAAAAAAAGGTTACTTCCCTTCATTCACTATCGTCGCAACTCGGCCGAACTTCGTAACTCTAGGCCCGAGTATAGCCAAGAATTGGAACACAATTCACAACGAAGTTTCTGATATCTAAATGAAAATTAAATAGATCAGCATTGATTTTCAGGAATTGCTTTCAACAACACTAACTACAAGGAGTGAGCATAATGAATACTTCATTCCAGCCTCCATCACATCAGGTACACCGTATGATTCCATGAAAAAAAATAGCAAGCACAGAGAGGAGAGAGAGAGGAGAGAGGAGAGAGAGAGAGAGAGAGAGAGGAGAGCTGTCCAGATCTCTTGAACGAAAAATACAACCAGTTCTCCTCTAAGTGAAAACTCTTAGTCTTGTAAACATCTCATTAAGTGGCTTTTAACATTTCCTTTAAAACACTTAAACAAGTCAACACAACAAAAATATTTATCAATAACCAGATTCCCAATGAACTTGTTCCAGTAAACTTGTTTTGACATACCTAAAAAATAATCACCTTTGTCTTGGTGCTGTACCAGCTGAGACCGGTCTTCCTTATCAAACGCACCGGCAAGACTCTGCTAGCCGTGACGAGCAGTGGGGAAGAGATCGCGTTCTGGCGGGATGCCGGTATTATTGCCCCCAGTTTACACCAACTGCTAATACGCGCAGATATAGGCCCTGAGCTTCAGTAAATAACAGTATTAATCAATGCTTTGTCATTGCCATGAATAAATGTCCATTAATGTTGGTAATTTGTGCACATTCCCAAACAGAGATTATGCCAAGTAGACTGATTATATCACAAACCAACCATTGTATTCCTATCATCCATTGGAATTCTAAAGATAATTCTGGAACCAAGCTAATCCTATGCACTTGCACTACCCTAATCAACTCTACTACAGAAACTCAGATTCACTGAAATCCTATGCACGTACCTACCCTTAGCTCAACTACATACAAAAGAATAAACATTTGCAGAAGTAAACTTCTGTCGGTCACAATCTCCCCTGCTGCAGTTATGGTCCCCATAACTTTGCCTTATAGTATAGCATGCGTTTGCACACAAAAATACATTAAAAAAAATCCTTGGCGACAATATAACCTCAACAGGTCAATTGTCAAGCAAAAATTACCACCAACGTGTGACAGCACTTAAACCGACAAGGTAGATTCCGTTAGAATTCAAACACACAAAAAAAAACGTATCAGCACACATAGCAAATCAAACATGCCGAATGGTTCATCAAAAGATCAATATAGTACAACAAAAAAACAAATCGCAGTCATACCGACCAAGAGAACGGAGGGACAGCAGTTTACAAAACCAATCGGGCCTGGGCTTTACAACACCAAAACACCTCCTGGGACTTAAAGTGCAATCTCGCGCTTTTCTGTCGCCTCCTAAATGAGCATCGCATTCAGTAGGACATCGAGTTCACCTTTTCCCAACAAGAGTCCATGTTTCACTTGTAGCCTCAAGTCTGTCATTGTTCAGATCTTCCTTTTTAAAGTAAATCTGGAAAATGCATCTTTCCCAACAAGCATTCAGGGGCAGTATGGCCATTTATTGCTGTACTGTCTTGCCTCAGCATCTGTCAATCCTCATTCTTACATACCGGGGTGCAAGACAACTTTTTCTTTTAAAAAAGGTAGTGCTTCTACCCCATTAACTGTCCACATTGAATACACAGATGCAACCAACATTTCTTCCAAGACCTTCAAAAACGAAATGCAATGTTCAACAAACATCTGCAGCAATACACGCAAATGAACTGCCTTCAGCCACGTTGGGAAGCATTATCAACCAACCCAACAAAAACCTTTCCCAACAAAAAAGTGTCCACTTGGCTGAATATATTCATATGCCCATGTCAAAAAAAGAACCAAAAAAAAAACAAAAGATTCCAAAAGATGGAGGAGGTGCACGCTATCCTAACATGCTACTTCCACTTCCAGCGTGGGGGAACCCCCTTGTTGGAGCGGGCAGATCTGCGGACAGTCATTCCGCTCCTGTCTGTCAGTGGTTGCTGATTCAGGGGACTGTGGGGCAGCAGGTGGGATAGGAGGGGTTTCATGGGAGGTTCCCTGGCTCCTTTTGTCAGTGGGCCCTGGGACAATGTGCCACTCCGATGTGTGGTCACTGCTGGAGGTGGCTCAGAGCGACTCTCAGGATCCATCCTTCCATGCCTGGCCTTCCTCCTAGAAGCATGGATGTGGAGTTGCTCTCCTGCTTTTCTGTGAGCCACTCTCAGACACTCCCACAGGTCCCTCCAACCACTGGGTTGGCATGACTGCCTTCCACTCTCTTCTTTCTCTCCTAGAAAGATATCAATGGGGAGCCGGGGTTTCCTCCCAAACATGAGGTAGAATGGGGACATCCTGTGGCACTGTGTGGTGTACAGTTGTACATCCACGTTATCTCTGCCAAATGCTGAGGCCAGCGACGTTTTTGCTCTTCAGGGAGAGTCCTGAGCAAGTTGTGCATGGTACGATTATATCGTTCGCACTGGCCATTTCCTGAAGGGTTGTATGAGGTAGTACGGGACTTTGCTATCCCGTAATGGCGGCATAATGCATGAATTATGGCCGACTCGAAACAACGCCCTTATCAGAGTGAATCCGTTGTGGGATACCATAATGCTGGAACCAGTTCTGGATCAGGGCTTTGGCTACAACAGCAGATGTTTGATCCCGTGTTGGGATGGCCACTGTGTTACTTGGTGAAATGTCTGTGATGACTAGAACATTTTCTGTGCATCACTGGCAGGCTCCAATACAGTGAAGTCAACTGCTATGACCTCAAGGGGTTTGGTAGCCAGCAGATGACCCATAGGGGTTGTGGGCCACTTTGTTCTGCACTTGGCTGTCTGACAGCGCTGGCAACGCCTGCACCATTCATCCACATCTAGATGAATGTTGGGCCAAAACACTCGCTGTCGGAGAAGGCGAGAGTCCTTTCTGGCCTTGATGACCACTAGTCCTGGTGTGCCATGTGGAGGAGCGGGCACGAAGGCCTTCAGGGGCAACGAGCTGTGACACCCGTCCCTCTGTCACATCTCCACCGCTCTGTAAAGCCCTTCTCTTTGAGGATGCAGCCGGTCAAAATGCCGCAGAAGGGCTTTCTGGTCAGCATCCATGGTCCGAATTTGCTTCCCAGGGGACGACAATGGGACTCACCAAATGGGATGAGAGAGGCTATGCTTCTGTCTTTCCGCTGTGCTTCCTGTATCTCAGAAAGCGATAATGAAGGGAACTGCATAGCTGGGGGTGGCTCAGGAAGAGAGACAGAGGGGAAGTCAGCTTTCACTTGGATTGCCTCCAATGGTTCCACCGTTGTACGATGAACGATTCATGCACTGTTCGACCTGCGTGTCCCACTACACGAGACTGCACTCACCTCTTCCTCGCCAGGACCCTCTGGCCCAGACACAGGGTTTCGAGGATAGTGCATCAGCATTCTGTTCTCTCTCCCTGATCGATACTTCACGGTGAAGTCAAAACATGCCAAGTCAGCTGCCCCATCTTTGCTTACTGCCCTAATTTGGCTGTCTGGATGTGACTAAGGGGGTTGTTATCAGTCAGAACTACAGTGTGGGTGCCAAAAGGTAGGGTCGAAACTTTTCGCACATGGCCCATTTAAGTGCCAAGAGCTCCTGCTTCATGCTACTGTGTTGAGCATATTTCTCTCTGATGGACGGAGAGACCGACTGGCATATGCGGACACCCGCTGCTCTCCTCCCTGGTGTTGTGAGAGCCAGCCCCAGCGTCCAAGGAAGCATCTGTTTCCAGGACAAAAGGCAGTTTGAAATCTGCGTACCCTAGTACGGGTGCAGAGGTCAAAGCTTCTTTTAGATCCTCGAATGCCTTTTGACATGAGGAGTCCATGCCTTCACAATAGATACCAGCTGGCTCTTCCGCTTCTTTTCTTTCTCTTGCTGGTATGTCAGAGAGACCAGTTGGTTGAGTGGTTTGCTAGACTGGCAAAACCCTTCACAAAGCGCCTGTAGTAGCTGGCAAACCCAAGGAAAGATTCAGTTCTCGCAGAGATTGCGGTCTTGGCAGTCTGCCACAGCTTATGATCTTTGAGTCTGAGGTTGCGATTCCCTCAGATGAGACGTGTATCCCAAATACTCCACTTGCCGTTGCGCAATATTACATTTCTGGGGGTTGAGCTTCAGCCCGACCTCACGCAACCGCTGAAATACAATTTTCAGGCGCTCGAGATGTTCTCGAAGTCTGACTGTAGACCAGCAGATCATCCAGTATATACCAGGAGGATTTGGAATGCAGATCATTCATTGTGCTTTGCATCAGCCTCTGGAAAGTTGCTGGGGCGGTGGACAAACCCATAGGCATCCTCAGGTATTCGAACAATCCGAAATGGGGTGATGAAGGCTGTTTTGTGCCTGTCTTCCTCCGCCATGGCAACCTGATGGTAGCACTTGCCAAATCCAGAGTGGAAAACAACTTGGCCCCTCAAGTGCATCCAATGAATCATCTATCCTTGGGAGGGGATAGGCATCTGGTATGGCCTTCTCATTTAGGCGACGGTAATCGAGCAGAGGCGGATAGAGTTGTCCTTCTTTCGGACAATACTACGGAGATGCATAAGCACTGGAGCTTTTCTGGACAATCTTTCTGTCCATAAGAGTTTGAATATGCTCCTTCACCTCCTGGTACTGCGTTGGTGGGATCCTCCGAAAGGTTGAGGCCACGGGACATCATCCTTAAGGCGGATCTTGTGCTGTGACCCTGTCTGTTACCCAGGTCACAGTCATCGCGGAAAAAAACAGGTCCGCATTGGCTTTCAGCAACTCCTCCAGCTGCTGCCTTTGGCTGTCAGTGCAGTCTATACCTCAGGTTAACGGGGCACTCTCCGCCTTGTACCTCTCTATCAGTCTCAGTGAATTAACTGATACATGGATCTGATTGCAGCTAACTTCACTGACACTTTGCCTGGGGGCAGCTCCTGTGGAATAGCTGCACTGTGCCAATCTTGTCCTGGTCTCAAGACAACGCCTTCGTCATTGACTTAATGACCTGAACAAAAAAGCAATTGCCTTCGACCTTGCTTACCGTGGGTGGGACAAGCAACCTTTGTGATGAAGTCCGGAAGTGGCTCAGTCAACACTTCCTGATCCTGCAGTGTTCTATTTACTGCCCCAGTTGCTCTGAGGCTGGCCACTGCCGGGGCGGGATATACACAGACTCCCTTCCTGCCACCCGTGCAAAACCCTGCACCATGGGGCACTGACATTGGCATTACCTCCGCAACACATTCATCCCTAGGATGACAGGAACATCCGATGTGGATGTAGAGGCCCTCACCAGAATGCCTTTCCCTTACGTGGTGCCCAGATTCCCACGTCGGCTTCAAAATATCCTTCGTAGGGAATGTCCAAGCCATTAGCTGCAGTGACTCGCAGCCAACCAGCACAGGTTGTAGGGGGAGGCACCAAGAGTTCTTTGAATGTGCCTTCCCCTCATGGTGACCTGTGACCCAGTGTCCACAAGGGCATCAACTTCCTTGTTATTAATCAATACCTTGGCATATGGACATATCCCTAGGATTTTATTGAGTGAGCCGGAAGGTTGCCCTCGCAGTGCGACTCGTCACTACTGAGGAATGTCGTTTCCTGCCTCGACAGATCGGGACAGTTTCGGCGAATATGGCCTGGCCTGTCGCACCCAGACATATGGCCTCCCGTCTCTGGCAAACGGCAGTTTCCGCCTGCCTGCGCACCCTGATTGTGGCTTTGGGCGCTTCTCTGCACAGAGCTGCTCCTCCATCTGTCTCATCCTGCCTCCATTTTTCCTAATTTTTCTACAATGGCCTCCATGGCTTGGATTTGCTTGAAGATGCCTCCGCCTGAGCCGAGACAGCTTCAGTGGCACCTCTTTCTCCTCATCTTCATCCATCTTAGAGCCTCATCTCTAAGCTCTAAGAAGGAGGAATTTGGGATTTTGTGCGTCTGCTCTCTCAGACGCCTTCTTAACTGCCCATTGCAGAGACCCGCCACAAATGGTCTCGCAGAATTTTTCTGATCCAGCGGCTGCTGCATTGCATCCTCTTTCCTCTGCCTCTTTGTCAATCTGTAAGGCTTTGTTCAGCCTGTGGGAATACTCCCTAACTCCTTCATACCCCTCTGTGAGATGGAGTAAAAAGTCCCAGCAGCTGACTGACAGACGTTGCTCTCCCCACACCTTATATAGAATTTTGAAGAGCTCATCGGGGTCATCCGTGACATCGTGGGGTGACACAACAGTTCACTCTTGACACATTCTGTCAAGTGGCTATAAATAATATCTACTTTTTCACCTTGATCCGCCTCTTGGAGACCCTACTTGACCAAAATATTCTGATATCTTCTCAAACTCTTCCACTGTTGGGTGACTGTCCCTGAAAATACTTGATCGACTTTTCCTTGGAGCTATAATTACCCTCTGAGCATTACTTTTCAAAGCTGCTGTTCGTCAGCAAGACTGTCCAAGGTCCCTCAGCCATCTTTCAATAATCTTTTGAAGAATAAATATATACTAAAAGTTACACTAGAAAAACAAGAACACAAACAAAAAATGGGAAAGTGAAATCCCTAAAAATATCATACTCTGATAAAGAACGGCTAAAAAAAAACAATTCCCTCACTAACATACTTATGCACATACTCTAACATCAATCTTTCAACTCTAAATTATGTGCAACATCCAGTCCTATGTCAGTCCACCTTAAAGCTCAATGATCAACAGGGGTCATATCAGGGTGGTCCTTCCATCCAAAAAAAGAGAACAACATATCAATTCACATAATCAAAACATCATTTAATCACTGTGCCATGACAGTCTCCCATCATGCTGAAATCAGCTACAGGGTCAGATCCTTCGCAGAACATGATCTGGCTGCATCTCCATCGCACCATAGGCATAGATTCAAATTTCATGAAAAAATAAATACCTTCCTTGCTGTGGCTTCACATCCAAGGGCCTGATCCGCGTCCTGAGGTTGGCACTCGTTCATCCTGCTCGCAGCGCCATTTTGTGAGATGTCATGGGTAGGGGGGGAGATCATCCGTCCATCACCCAAGACGTGTGGATGTTTGACTTTTCGTTTATTGAACCAATCAAAAACCAGCAACCAACCTTCCAAGCCAGCCAAAGCCAGCCTAGCAAACCAAGCAACCTTCCAAGCCAGCCAAGCCAGCCTAGCAAACCAAGCACACCTGGAAAATTACCAGGAACAACATATTAGAACCTGGGCAACAAAAGGAGAAATCTCCAAAAGCATAAATGAAATGAGACATACATTTATGACTACGAGTACACAATCATGGGTGAATCTGCCAAAAAATTCAACTCAGCATAACAATGGAACAACAGCAAAAAAAATAACAACATTAAGATACTGGCATCTGCTCTGTTACAGTAAGGGTTGTACTGCATGCTAGCAGCACTGACCCTTGTGTCTATTAAGACGACAGAACAGGGAAACCACATTATCTCAACAGGACATGGACTAAATTATTCTCAGCAGATTCAGTTAGTCTCTCATAACATGAAAACAAATTTCCATTTATTCATAATAATACATACACAACATCATTCAATCAATGGGTCTGACAAAAGAAAAACATCATCTTCATTCATACCATTGATTTCATTCACATTGGCTTGTGGTAACAATAACCATTGTGACCACAGCTTTACAAAAAATCATGGTACCAAAGGTACAATAAATTGCCCAGCGACATGTTGAAAAATGTCAGAACAAAACAAAAACTTTTCAACAGAATATCACATGGGAAAAACATTATCTACCTCAGGACAGGGTGTTGACACACCGTTCATCTGTCCCGGCCACCTCTCTGGTGTGGAACAGGCATTTCTCTGAAAAAGGGCAAAATGTGTGTCCCTAAAATCATAGCACAAGCGTACATGATCTTTAAAAAAAGAGATAATGAGTGCCTGGCAACATAGCCGCAAAATCTAGCGAAGGGAAGCAACTCATACATGTCACTGTTTTACTCTTCAAAAAAAAGGTTACTTCCTTCATTCACCTATCGTCGCAACTCGGCCGAACTTCGTAATCTAGGCCGAGTATAGCCAAGAATTGGAACACAATTCACAACGAAGTTTCTGATACATCTAAAATGAAAATTAAATAGATCAGCATTGATTTTCAGGAATTGCTTTCAACAACACTAACTACAAGGAGTGAGATAACTGAATACTTCATTCCAGCCTCCATCACATCAGGTAACACCGTACTGATTCCATGAAAAAAAATAGCAAGCACAGAGAGAGAGAGAGAGAGAGAGGAGGAGAGGGAGAGAGAGACGAGAGGAGAGAGATCGAGAGAGGAGAGAGAGAGAGAGAGAGCTGTCCAAGATCTCTTGAACGAAAAATACAACCAGTTCTCCTCCTAAGTGAAAACTCTTAGTCTTGTAAACATCTCATTAAGTGGCTTTTAACATTTCCTTTAAAACACTTAAACAAGTCAACAACAACAAAAATATTTATCAATAACCAGATTCCAATGAACTTGTTCCCAGTAAACTTGTTTTGACATACTAAAAATAATCACTTTGTCTTGGTGCTGTACCAGCCTGAGACCGGTCTTCCTTATCAAACGCACCGGCAAGACCTCTGCTAGCCCTGACGAGCAGTGGGGGAAGAGATCGCGTTCTGGCGGGATGCCGGTATTATTGCCCCCAGTTTACACCAACTGCTAATACGCAGCAGAATATAGGCCCTGAGCTTCAGTAAATAACAGTATTAATCAATGCTTTGTCATTGCCATGATATATGTCCATTAATGTCTGGTAATTTGTGCACATTCACAAACAGAGGATTATGCCAAAGTAGACTGATTATATCCAACAAACCAACCATTGTATTCCTACTCATCTTGGAATTCTAAAAGATAATTCTGTGAAATAACAAGCTAATCCTTGCACTTGCAACTACCCTTATCAACTTACATACAGAAATACTCAGAATTCACTGAAATCCCTATGCACGTACACTACCCTTAGTCTAACTACATACAAAAGAATATACATTTGCTGAAGTAAACTTTCTGTCCGGTCACATTAGTTTCGGAAAGTTAGGGTTAGGCTGATAAATAACTGTTAGTGATTGTGAAACAAAATGTTATACTTAGCAGATTTACCCGACACCTAAACGAAAAGACGGTGGAAAAAACGGGAAAGTGAATACACACTGCGAGTCAGTGAGTGTGACGTGAGTTGTCTACACTCACAGATTTACAATTGTAAAATCCAATAGAATCCAGGAAAAAAATCAATATCAGTGCCAGTAAAAACTGGCAACTTCCACAGCACAAATGTGCGCTAATACTATTACAAATGCCAAAACTTTGTGTGCAGTTAATTTTCCAAAGCTACTACACTGCTAGAATAAACACCGCCATCTTTCGCGGCATGCGGAGACCCGTCTAAAGCATGACTATCGATGTGGAAGAGAACAAAACGAAGTGAGAGGAAGGTCAAGACAAGATGATAAATATCATGCGCTCGCCTCTTACCACACATCGATTTCTTAAACAATGTCCACGTCCGGGGTGGAGGGTCCGACGGGGACAATGGTCCCAGACGTCCGTTGGAATGTCTGGAGGTCAGATAAGAGGGGTGGAGTGAGGAAAAGGTGGTGGCCCCTCCTCGGGTGCGACGATTTTTTTTTTCCGCCCGGAAAAACTGTAGAAACACCATAACTTACTTGGACTCGCAATGTTTTTTTTTCCTAAAGTAAAGGACTGTGGGTGACGTGGCCAATGCGTTAACGGAAATCACACTCAATCTACCCACAGATTCACACAAGAGGATAGACAAGGAACCTCTTTTATTAGCCAGAGAGGGGGAAGAAGCGCCGAGAAGAGTAAAAGAAGTGGAGAATATAGAACAGGTACGATGGTCACACACAAAGGCACTCTCACACTTTACCTTCTCCCCCTGTCCAGAAAAAACAAGTGGAAACTGGAGGGGATACATGAGGGGACTCCTAAAACGGTTTGCCACGCCTAGGATTTTGGAAAATACCTTTCCGCCTCCCTGCACTAAAGGAAAAAACACTGCGCACGCAATACTCTATCATCCAAAGAAAGATTATTTTCCTACGCAAAAACAGGGAGTATCTAATGACTTAATGTTACCCACTATTTACCTATGAAATGGTCATAGTCGCGTCGATAATCGACTACTGCAACACCTTAAACCCTTACCTCAACCGCTGGTGAAATAAGGAGTTCTGTTGGCCACTGCAACCTCGACCCTCAAGGGCTGGTCTCCACGCCGGACAGCCGCGACAACGGCTCGAGGGCGGGGAGGCGGGGGCGGGGGGGGGGACGGTGGTGATGCCTCTAGCTGGAAGGCGGGTCCGGCCAAGGACGACGTCAAAAGGAGTGGCTGTGTCGACCCCATGACGCTGCTACTGCCACCAGTTGTACCACCAATCTGCAGGAACGGCGCGGCGGAAGTGACGGGCAACGAGCTGAGGTGATGGGCCCCGAGTTCTACCTGAGTCCAGGACGCAGGGAGAGGATGGTATGGACAGCTCGGGCATGATAGAAGGGCTGATGTTCAGTGTAGTGCAGTGCCTTAGGCAGCCGCCTTCACCGAAGAAGGCGATCCATAAAATGGGACCCCGTCCCCGCCACCCGTCGAAGGATGTCGCAGGTGCCTCCAGCAACGAAGCTTGACCCTCGGCTCAACGATGACGTCGAGGGCGGAGGACACGGAGGTGATGAGCCTCCTGGATGGCTTCTTGATGTTGTTGTTCCCTCGGCTGCTGTCCCTTCTCTAACTTCGTAAACACTTTCGTTCCACCTCTTCACCTTAAGCACAGCTCGCCAACAACAAAAACACCCCCGATCGCTGGGTAGTGGTTGGTCGCCTACCGTCACGTGGGCTGGGTTCCAGTGAACTGAACTGACCCTGCAGCACGTGCTCCGCTTGGAATGCGGGGCACTCGCCGTGCCGCCACCAAGAAAAGGAGGGAAGGAAGAGAAAAAAAAGTCAAAACATGCCACAGTTCTGTCAACCTGTGACAGCGTAATATGTACATGCGTGTGTGTGTGCGCTTGGGTGTGTATGTGTGCGCACATGTTCTTCTTAAATTTAACCTGATTCCAGACGGATTGTGTAATGTGTGTGTGTGTGTGTGTGTGTGTGTGTGTGTGTGTGTGCTGTGCGTGCGTGCGTAAGTGTGTATGTGTGTGTGCGCGCGCGCCTGTTTATTTGCATGCGTGAGTGTGCGTGCGCGCATATGTGTGTGTATGTGTGTGTGTGTGTGTAAGTAATTCCTTTTTGTATACGAGGGGTTGTTGACAGTTAAAGATAAATTCCTACTGGACTGCGTGACAGATGTGGGCATAAACGAACAAAGGAAAGCATAATTTTTTAACAGTTTTGGTAATGTCAGTGGAGTCGACCTATTATGTGAAATATTAGTACCAGCCTTGTGCATTGTATTCTTTACTCTTGGACAATTGTCACGACCGACCCCTGGAGGTCTGCCCTGACAGGATCGGTCTAGATGGGAGTGAAGGAGTGACTGAACTCACACGCCCCGCAAGAGACCACACAAGAAAGACTACGATACAACACCCCATTTATTCACACCAACACACACTAGTCACAAATAAGCATTCCAACACACACAACATGCACAATCACAATCAAGCATTTCAACGCTCACGACATACACACAATTAAGCATTTCAACACACACGACATACCCATAGTCGCAAACAAGCATTTCAACGCACACAATATAACCTTAACCATAAATAAGCATTTTCAGCCCACATTCCCTTCCGTGCTTCATGTGGTTCCCCCACACCCCTGCCTCTCCAAAGTCCACTGTGAGCACCGAGTCGCATCAGGTGCCCCAAACTGGGTCGGTTCTTGAACGAAGTGTCTTTCAATGCCGACACCATTGACACACACACACACCCAAATTGCACGACACAGAGCGAACCACACTGGTGTCACGGGCTGTAGGAAGTCCGAGGACCGTGGAAAACGCGTCCCGTGGGACGAGGCGTTGTCGCTGAAGGTCCCGGACAGGGGTCGGGATCCTCCAGCAAAGCCATGTGCTCCTCAACCAGTGCGCGGCCCCAACAGCGCAAGCTTCGGGTGAGTCCCCCGGGAAGAGAGGAACCGGAAGGAACTGGAAGGAAAGAAGGAAGGGTACTGGAACCCCGCAGTCAGTACAGTCTGGCATATGCTGTCAAATCCTAACAGCCCCTCTGTCACGACCGACCCCTGGAGGTCTGCCCTGACAGGATCGGTCTAGATGGGAGTGAAGGGAGTGACTGAACTCACACGCCCCGCAAGAGACCACACAAGAAAGATTACGATACAACACCCCATTTATTCACACCAACATACACATAAGTCACAAATAAGCATTCCAACACACACAACATGCACAATCACAATCAAGCATTTCAACACTCACGACATACACACAATTAAGCATTTCAACACACACGACATACCCATAGTCGCAAACAAGCATTTCAACGCACACAACATAACCATAATCATAAATAAGCCTTTCCAGCACACATTCCTTTCCGTGCTTCATGTGGTTCCCCCACACCCCTGCCTCTCCAAAGTCCACTGTGAGCACCGAGTCGCATCAGGTGCCCAAACCGGGTCGGTTCTTGAACGAAGTGTCTTTCAATGCCGACACCATTGACACACACACACACCCAAATTGCACGACACAGAGCGAACCACACTGATGTCACGGGCTGTAGGAAGTCCGAGGACCGTGGAGAACGCGTCCCGTGGGACGTGGCGTTGTCGCTGAAGGTCCCGGACAGGGGCCAGGATCCTCCAGCAAAGTCCACGTGCTTCTCAACCAGTGCGCGGCCCCAACAGCAGCAAGCTTTGGGTGAATCCCCCCGGAGGAGAGGGAACGGAAGGGACTGGAAGGAAAGAAAAAAGGGTACTGGAACCCCGCAGTCAGTACAGTCTGGCATATGCTGTCAAATCCTAACAACCCCTCGCATGATGGGCGAGGGGAGGTTTTCTGAATACATTCACAGCACCACTCAACACAGACCTGAGCATAAACACAGTAAACAAACCAACTGAGGAATGTTCGCTAAAGGTCTCCTCACACGAAGCAGGTAAGAGGTTACATTCACAGGCTAAACACATGAATAGCGTTTATATATTCATCCTTCCCTCACTCACGTTCAACATTTTCCTTTCTTAGGAACTGAACTAATACAGCAACCATTGGCTTTATAACTGCCATCACATTTGCAAATAATAATTCAAGGGCACAATTATCACCACATTTTATAGCAACATTTCAAAACGACACAATTCTCCAACCACGCATCCCAACGACTAATCATGCTACGCACGCTCGCGAACATAAAACTCGTTCCCCTTGCACACACAAACAGACGGTGGCCGAAGAATAAAAGACCGGTGATTGTGACAGGGGCGGACGAGCGAGACCAAGCAAGTTCCAACTCCGAATCACCAGTTTCTCCCCACCCCCACCAACTACCGCATCACCAGATGCATAAAAAGAATAAAGAATTTTGGATATAATTTTGACTGGCCAGGTTAAAGATTGAATTAACCAGAGAAAAGTGGTCTCAAACAATATTCTTTTATAATTTTGAAAACCAAAAGAAATTGCGCAAAAGAGAAAAATTAGCCGGCTAACAAAAAAAACAACAACAAACCAAACCACGAAACTGATGCTTACCAGCTACCCGTGGTTGACCCCAGTGGCGGGTCAAGCGACTCTCTACCCTCTGTCCAGTCGAGAGGACAGCAGAGCAGATGCGGAAAAGAGATGACGTGATGTCCCTCCCCCACAGGCCGACTGTAGGAATGAAGGTACCGACCGTACCTTCGACGAAGTGGTGAAGAACCAGAACCGGAGCAGGCGCTCCCAGAGACATCTTCCACTCGAGTGAAGAGAAAACCTGCCTAAACGATGGCAGCCAACATGCCACGCTACGTCACAGTGAGAATACCTCAAGCCTAAAGGAATGATGCACGTGCGGCAGGTAAAAAGACAGGCGAGAGGCCGATAGAGACAGCCAGTTCAAGCGAAGGTACCAGCCACCGTGAACCTGCAGGATGAATTGCACGGACAGTGGAATTAGAGAGAGAGAGAGGGAAAGTAAAACCTAACCTGAGCTGAACGACATTAAGGTGCAAACGCACCACAAAGCCAAATTAAGGGACGGATACACGACAACAACAACGACAACAAACAAATGAATAATTCCACCACCCTAGATGGGTCAATCGTCATAGGCCTCGTGACAAACTCGTGACACCCCCGCATGATGGGCGAGGGGAGGTTTTCTGAATACATGCACAGCACCAGCTCAACACAGACCTGAGCATAACACAGTAAACAACAACTGAGTATGTTCGCTAAAGGTCTCCTCCAACGAAGCAGGTAAGAGGTTACATTCACAGGCTAAACACATGAATACAAATTATATTTTCATCCTTCCCTCACTCACGTTCAACATTTCCTTTCTTAGGAATGAACTAATACAGCAACCATTGCTTTATAACTGCCACCACATTTGCAAATAATTCAATGGCACAATTATCCCACATTTTATAGCAACATTTCAAAATGACACAATTCTCCAACCACGCATCCAAACGACTAATCATGCGTACGCACGCTCGCAAACATAAAACTCGTTCCCCTTGCACACACAAACAGACGGTGGCCGAAGAATACGAGACCGGCAATTGTGACAGGGGCGGACGAGCGAGACCAAGCAAGTTCCAACCTGAATCACCAGGCTCTCCCCCATCCCCACCGACTACCGCATCACCAGATGCATAAAAAGAATAAAGCATTTTGGATATAATTTTGACTGGCCAGGTTAAAGATTGAATTAATCAGAAAAAGTGGTCTCAAACAATATTTCTTTTATAATTTTGAAAACCAAAAGAAATTGCGCAAAAGAGAAAAATTAGCCGGCTAACAAAAAAAAACAACAAACAAACCACGAAACTGATGCTTACCAGCTACCCGTGGTTGACCCCAGTGGCGGTCAAGCGACTCTCTTACCCTCTGTCCAGTCGAGAGGACAGCAGAGCAGATGCGGAAAAGAGATGACGTGATGTCCCTCCCCTACAGGCCGACTGTAGGAATGAAGGTACCGACCGTACCTTCGACGAAGTGGTGAAGAACCAGAACCGGAGCAGGCGCTCCCAGAGACATCTTCCGCTCGAGTGAAGAGAAAACCTGCCTAAACGATGGCAGCCAACATGCCACGCTACGTCACAGTGAGAATACCTCAAGCCTAAGAGGAATGATGCACGTGCGGCAGGTAAAAAGACAGGCGAGAGGCCGATAGAGACAGCCAGTTTAAGCAAAAGGTACCAGCCACCTGTGAAACTTGCAGGATGAATTGCACGGCAGTGGAATTAGAGAGAGAGAGAGAGAAAGTAAACCTAACTTGAGCTGAATGACATTAAGGTGCAAACACACCACAAGCCACATTAAGGGACGGATACACGACAACAGCAACGACAATAAATAAACGAATAATTCTACTACCCTAGATGGGCCAATTGTCATAGGCCTCGTGAGTAGTAGGGTTAGGGACTTCTCATCCCTTAAATGCGGAGCAGGATGCGGAGCAGGAGTTGAAGATTACGACAGTGCCTAAGGACGAATCACATGACAGAGGATGCTCGGTGATGACATCGTGAGATCGATGTGACTTCCCTATTGATAGACCCTACGGGCGATTGCATTGCGCTGATGCAATCAGCTGTAAAGAAAATGTAAACAAACAAAAAATGACAGACTGGTTTAAGCGACTTTTTTTTTTTGGGTTAGACCGTTTCCCAAGGGCCACAACACATTAAAAAAAAAAAGCAGTCAGCTCCCTTGAAAGGCCCGAACTGTACCCGCTGAACCCTTACCAGCTGAGCATGACTGACTCTTTAGACCGATTAATTAATAGTTAAAGAATGAGATTAGGTGGTTAATAGGTGTCTTTGTTTGTTTGGGTCTTTGTTTATTTTGTGTACGCCGTTTCCCAAGGGTGACAAACACAAACACATGAAGGAAAAAAAAACAGTCGGCTCCCTTGAAAGACCCGAAGTGTACTGGCTGAACCTTTCCAGCTGATCATCATTGATTCTCGACTTTGCTAATTTAAAACGCCTTAGGGGCGAAGGATCTGACACAGGATGATCGGTGAATGCATCGTGAGATCGATCTGTGCTCGCTAAGAAAGACCCTCACGGCGATGACAACGCCTGTCTGTCAACTTAAAAAAAAAACTGAATTTTTTTTTAAACCATCCAACTGTATAATCGAACATGGAAGCTTATATCAACATATTTACGTGTCAAAAAACAAGAAAATCATGGTGCATTAGAGCATCATGATATTAGTGGAAATGACATGTTTTCCCCCGTCCGCTGATCGTTCGAGCTATAAAACGGACTAAAGTCAAGCAAAAAAAGTGATGTTAACTTTAGTCAGTCTTACAGAACGAAGGACCACCCAGGAAACACCACGAGGAGGTGGGGGAATGTTTCCCAAAAAATAATGGATTAAACAGCACACTCTGATACAAGAAAAAAAATAAAACGACTATTACAACACTCATCAAGACTACAATCACGTTGGAACGCTATCATACAGAAAAGAAGCTGTCAGGGAGGGGTCAACGAAACAAAGTCTATACAGGCGTAGGAAAAGTTGTGACACCGTCAGAAGCGAGAACTCGTTTAATGAAAAAAAGGAAGAGTTAATGTTTTTCCA
>JAFLJL010005867.1:14095-25365 GCA_018398815.1 Conus ventricosus | reverse complement strand
TTTTGATCATTATCATCATTATATGAAGATACTATGCAGAGCCTGTCCTCTGCTAGAGACAAAGTTCAAGCGTTTACAATCCACACCCTTGTTCACTCCTGATGATTGGTGGAAAATAAGGGAACGAGGACTTACGGGCACACTTATGGTGTTGTTGGTATCATTGGTGTGGAGCGAGCGACTGTGGGCCTTTAAGACGGCTTTTACATAGGTGCAGAATGCGGGAAGTCGGAAATAACTAACTGCCGTAGTAACCGATTTCATCGCTCAAGACCTGCCAGGGTCATGTAAGCCATTTTTAGTTGAACAAACTCTCAGATTGCGAACCCACTTCGTCTTGCTCACGATCTCGGCAATTTGTTGACGTTTTGAAATGCTCGGTATTTTCGTTGCGGTGCGAGATTGGTGACAGGTTCGCGTGGGAAAAAAACAAACAAACAAACAAACAAACAGAAAACGATAGCTCAAAATGCTCTGGGAACTCTTTGGTTTTGTGCAAAGGGAAGTAAATCTATGAAATATCCTCTATAATGGAAACCAGTTGGTGACAACCTGAACCTAGGTTTGTGATGAAAAAAAAGGTTACTCTGCGTGTTCTGGGAACTCTTTTGGGTTCGCACAAAGGGAAATAAAAACTTTGAGAGCTCTCCTATAAAGGAAGTCAGTTCGTGACATCTTTCCTGCGGTGGAGATCAGTTCATAGTTGGTTGACCCTATTCCGTTCTCGATTCGTAACTATGCATTTTGAATCAGTGCGGCCGAATATTCACGTTCACAATGGTTTGGAATTTTTTTTTTAAGTGAAATTTTGGACAAAGATATTTATAAAGTCGGTTTCACAGCCTATTTGAAACACCCTGTTAAGGTTTCCTTTCCAGCCCCTCCAACAGCCGGCTTCTTGCGCACCAGTCCTGTTCCTGCCTCTGCCACCCCCCTCACCCCCTGGATGCCTGCCGCCCCTGGATCTTCGACTGACACCCTCACACCCTGTCCCGCTCTGTTGATGCTCCTCCTGCGGCTGCCCCTTCGCGTACCAGTCCTGTTCCTGCCTCTGCCACCCTTCACCCTTGGACGTCTGCAGCCCCCTGGATTTCCTACTGACACCCTCACCACCTCGCCTCTTTCGACTGACAACAAATGTGATAAACTGGTACACCGCATACCTCCTACCCTCCATCTGTTGCCTCTGAAGAATCTGTACTTTCTAGGGGTCTCAAATTCATCCCCAGGAAGCCCTCCATCAACAAGTACGACGTCATCCATGACTGCGAACGCTTCTTTCGTTCCTTAAGATGGATGGCCGTGCTTGGTCACCCCCCAAACGTACCTTCAACCCTGACGATGATTTATTTCACAAACTTTTCCACACTCCTGTGTACCGAGAACCACCCATGGGAATAATGAAGTTGAATGCTACATCAAAACTTGCCTCTCTGAATTACGCAAACTTAAATTCTCCCCCAGCACGATTTCCAACCTTACCCCACAGAAATTCAAGCTCTTGAGTCCTCCACAAGAGGGATGACATTGTCATAAAACCAGCTGACAAAGGTGGTGCGGTAGTGGTGTGGGACAGGAACCTGTATATAGCAGAAGCTCTCAGGCAACTCAACGACACCACCAGCTACCAGAAACTGGAACAGCCCACCCTCCCATTTAGCCCAAAGAAACTATTTCAAAAACCATTAAGGATCTTGTTAAAAAAGGCCACTTACCCCTACGGCTAAACTGTTAATCAAAGCCAAGACCAGAGAGTCAATTTTTCTACCTTCTGCCCAAAATTCACAAGGCTAACACCCCTGGTAGACCCATCGTCTCAGCCTGCAGTTGCCCCACAGAAATATTTCTGAATACCTCGACTCCATCCTCCAACCCTCGTTCAAAACTGCCACGTTCATCAAGGACACTACTCATGCATCTCAGTCTCATTAATGACCTCCACCTCAATCCGAAGTTTCAGCCTAAATATCTATTCACTCTTGACGTGACATCTCTGTATACTAGTATTCCCATGCAGATGGACTGCAAGCCCTGTCATTTTTTCTCAACCAAAGAACAGACCCTTCCCCTGCGACTACCACTTTATTCGCCTTGCGGAACTCGTCCTCACCAACAACACCTTTACCTTCCTTGGCGACACTTTCAAACAATCTAGTGGTGTCGCCATGGGTACCAAAATGGGCCCCAGCTACGCATGCCTTTTCATGGGATACTTTGAACACAACTTCCTGCAACAATACCATGGTTCTATCCCTGAATTCTATAAACGCTACATCGATGACGGATTGGTGTTACCTCCATGCCATCAGTGATCTCCATGTCTTCATCACAGCAGTCCAGAACTTTCATCCAGCTATCAAGTTCACCTATGCAATATCTGAAAAAGTGCATCACTTTCCTTGACATGAATCTCTCCATCACTGATAGTGGACTCTCCACTTCCATCCACTAAAAACCCTACGGACTCCCACTCTTATCTCGACTACAGATCGTCACATAATCCCAGTACCAAAACCAGCTTTACCCTATTCTCAGTTCTTGAGGCTCCGCAGACTCTGCTCTGAGAACTCTGTCTTTAACGTAAAGCCCTTGAAATGAAACAGTTCTTCCTTGATCGCCACTACCCCGAAGACATCATTGACCGTGCTCTCCAGAAAGTCCGCTCATCGCCCGTCCACAAGCTCTGGAACCCAAACCCCAGGAATCAACCAGAGACAGACCTGTTGTCAGCCTGCTGTACCACCCTTCTGTCCACCAGGTGCGCAAAATTCTCCAAACCAACTGGAACATCCTTCAGTCTTGTGCCCACTCAGCTAGAATTTTTTCCCAGCCCCCTCTAGTTGCCTACAAACGGGACAAGAATATCCGTGACTTGCTTGTGCGTTCCAGTCTCCAGCCTCACAGACGTCAATCTTCTGTAGGCACAAGCCCATGCAATCTGCCCAACTGCAAGACCTGCCCCTTCATCTGCACTGCCATTGAAGTGAAAGGACCCAGTTCACGCATGACTGTCTCCAAATTCTTCAACTGCCAAACCACTAACTTGGTCTACATCATCCACTGCACCGTTTGTTCTAAACTTTACATCGGCGAGACCGGCCGCACTTTGACCGTCAGATTCAAGGAACACCTCGCTGACATTAAATACAACAGGGACAAACCAGTAGCCAAGCACTTCAACCTCCCCAGCCATTCCGCGCACAATGCAAGAGTGAAGGGCTTATGGCTCATGAAAACTAGTGACTCTAGAGACAGGAAGGATATGGAGTCTCACCTGATTCAAAAAACTGGGCACCAGAAATCCAGCTGGTATCAATGAAAAAGCTTAGCAATTCTGTGTACTTTTTTTTTTTTTTTTTTCCGAGACAATTCAGGTGGACAATGACTTATGATTCCCTTTACCTTTAGTACTTACCTGTGCATGGTTGGTCTGCATCAGTGGCCTCTTCGTGACCGTAGAGCCTGGCGCCTACTGGAATGATCGTTTGAGAGCCTATATCTTTTGACAGGAGTTTCTGAGTAGGGTTAGCTCCCCAGTCTCCTGTCTTTTTGTTTTTTTCTATTTTCTTTTATTTATTCATTTATTTTCTTCTCACTTACTTTTGTATCTATCCCTCTCCTTCCTACCCTCCTTTGCCCCTCCTCTTCCCTCCCCCTCCTTTTTTTTTTTTTTTTTTTTTTTTTTTTTTTTTTTTTTTTTTTTTTTTTTTTTTTTTTTTTTTTCTACCCCCTCTCCCCCTTTCCTTCTTCTCCCTCACCTCCTCCGTCCTTGTTCCTTTTTTATCGTCCTCTGAAGGGCTCCTTCCCCCTTTCGTTCCTTCTCTTTACTTTCCATCTTACTTCCTTTCTCTCTACTTTCGACCTCTACTATTCTCCTCTCTCACCCCCCCCCCACCCACCTCCCCCTGCCTCCCTCATACTTCCACCCTTCCTTTAGGCCCCTCTTTTTGTCCTCTCTTTATGTCTCTTTCCTTCTTTCCCCCCGGCCCTCCCCTTTCCCCTCCCCTTTCCCCTCCCTCCCCTCCTTTTTCTTCCCCTTTTTATAAAAATTTTTTTTTTTTTTTTTTTTTTTTTTTTTTAGTCTATCTGTATGTATATGTATATGTATATGTGTATATATATATATATATATATATATATATATATATATATATATATATATATATGTTTATGTGTGTATGTGTGTGTATATATATATGTGTAGATTTTTTTTTTTTTTTTTTTTTTTTTTTTTTTTTTTTTTTTTTTGGTCATTGGGAGTGTTGTTAGCGCCTCTCATCATGACCGCATATCTATCTTTTGCGTTAATGCTCTTATTTTTGCCCTTTTTTTCTGTTGCGCCACATAGCACCACCTACTTCCCTATGCTACACCCAGATGTCTTAATGTATGCCTTGTTTGTACATTTACCCATTTATTCCCCATTGTTACCCCCCCCCCCCCCCCCCAGCGTGTGCGCTTATTGGCGTGTGTATGTGTGCGTGCGTGTTTGTTCGTGCGCATGCGCGCACTTGTGTGTGTGTGTGTGTGTGTGTGTGTGTGTGTGTGTGAGGCTTTGCCCGGGCAAGTGCTTTTTTTTTTTTTTTTTTTTTTTTTTTTTTTTTTTTTTTTTCGTGTGTGTGGGGGGGTGAGCCTTGCAGCTCTTAGCTGCGTCTGGCTAGTGGGTTTTTTCTCGGGGTTCTCCCGTTTTCCCTCTCACCCCTTGGTGCTTGGGTAGGGCAACCTACCCTTGGGTCAGACTTGGGTCGGATGCTTTAGGCGGCTGACCCCCTTCTCTCCCCCCCCCCCCCCCTCCCCTTGTCATTTAAATGATTTTTCGAGTATATTGTATCTTATTTATTGTGCTTTCTCTTGTTCATTTCATTCATATGCAACACACCCACTACATACCATCACACCCCCTCCCCTCCACTCACTCTCCTTCCCTCCTCTTCTCTCTCTTATTTCCACTCTTCCTCTACTTCCATTCTCTCTCTGTCTCTCCCCTCTCTTTCTCCCCTCCCCCCCCCCCCCTCTCTCTCTCTCTCTCTCTCTCTCTCTCTCTCTCCCTCTCTCCTTTTCCTCCTCCTCACTTTACTCTACCCTCTTTCCTCGTGCCCTATTCTTCGAACTCTACTCACCCTCTCTTCCACTGTCCCCCTGTCTACTTCATTCACCACTTTGGCTTCACAAGGGGAGTATTGTGCATGTTTATGTCTGTATTTTTTTGTCGCTGAGGAAGGCATTTTGCCGAAAATTTCTTGTCCTGTTTTGTGTCGTGCATTAAATCGTCGTTACTTCACACTTTGTTTTGTGTGCTCTTCTGCGTTTTTGTCCTATTTGAAACAGTTCAAAGTATAGTGTATCTCCGTCGAACACCAGCGACCATAATTGCAGGATAAGTTCTACCCTCAGGAAAAGATGGTTCAAAGTTCTGTAAAGAATCGGTTCTTAGTTCGTCGTAACGCTGTGACCTAGATCTTGGGTCGGTGGTGTCAGTGAGGAGAGAAACTCATCTCTCAAACTAGATCTTACCTGTAACATTTGGCTGCGGTTTTCCAGAAGGAATTCTGGAAGGTGAAACTATGGTGAGTTCGCGATTTAGGTTCGCGATCCAATGATTTGATCAGTTAAGAACGGTCTTAAGATGGTTGTCTGTCTGTATGACTCATTGTCATGCTGATGTATTTACAACGTCAATTTTTTTTTCTTAATACTGCCAAAGAATTCTTGTGTTTTATGAGCCTAATGAGAGTTTTCTTGCCGTCATATCAATATATTCTGCGCTGACTTTTTCTTCAGCGTGAAGAAATTGATTATCGTAGGTTTTTTTTTCCTTTTGTTGTCGTTCTTGATGATCATGACTGTACTGTGAAAATAGTAATTGTGACCTTTTGACTCTGGTGGGCATCAATAGCTCTCTGCGTCCATATAGTTAGGCAGCACGCGGGGTATGAATAATGCATGTGTAGCATCAGTAGGCGGCTGGTTAACCGCCAGGGAAAGAAAGGGGTGGGCTGATTAGGCAAGACAGGTCCGTCAAGGCGAGGGACAGTGGTCTCCACGGTAGCCGCAGGGGACCCTCAGCTCGTCAAGGGGCGATACTCCTCACTAACTCTCTCCTCCTCATTACCTCCTCCTTCCCCTCACCCGTTCCCTCCTGTCCCATCTACCCCACCTCCTCCTCCCCGCGGTGAAGTCGCTGGAACCACCCGTCAGAAACGAGTGGGTGGATGCCATTGTGATGTGTGACCAACCGTTTATCATGCCTGGGCTATATTGCGGGGATTTCGAGAATGGAGAAGTGGAGGGAAGGAGGGAGTGTGGGGGGGAGGGGAGGGGGAGGTTGGCCTGCCTGAGTTGAAGGCTGATGACCGTCAGTTCAATTCTTGTCGAGTCGTCCTAATTTATGCAAATAAATGTGAGAATAACGCCCTCGCTGCTGCATCCTCCTACCTCGTACTCTTGTCTCTTTTACTGTTTTAAACCGGGATCCACTTCCAAAAGGGAGCTCACAGCACACAATCACGCACGCATGCACTCAAACGCGTGCTCTGTGTGTGTGTGTGTGTGTGTGTGTGTGTGTGTGTGTGTGTGTGTGTGTGTGTTGTGTGTGTGTGTATGAGTGAGTGATTGAGAGAAGGAGAAAAAGAGAGAGAGAGGGATGGAGAACGTATTTGTCTGCATGGAATTCCGAGCATCTAATGATTTATCTTGAGGATTAAGAGATGCTGTGTTTTGGTATTTTGCGGTAATTTGCCTACGATAATTTTTGTATGAGGGTCCTAGTCATCAATGCAAGCCCTCATTTACATAGATTTCATGCATGGATGTCTTTACTTTCATTGTATGTGTTTTCATTCGTCCCCGGCTCCAGAGTGCATCATAATTATGACTCCTAGTCATTTGCCTCCAAAACGCAGCGTCTGACTTTTTTCAAAACTTTTTTTTACAGTGCCATTTTTACTAACTTTGGCTATGTAGTATTGACCAGAAATTGCTCAGTAAGGATTAGATCTCAATTCTTGCCTAATTTTGGTGCAAGAAGACGACAGGAAAACAGTTACAAACAAACACAACCATCTCAAGCTACACAACTTTCCAAAACAGGTAGAGTTTTGTATTGCTGCTGTGAGTGACGGGTAATGCATTTGGGCTTATGGCCTATGACAGTGTTCAACTGAGACTTAATATTTATATTGTCTGCGAGAAGGCGCTGTATTTCCGCTGATTATTTGAGGATAATTTCTCTAATATGGACAGTTTTCACGCACGGAAAGTTTAGATGTACTCAGCTTGGCTGCAAAGATTACGTCTACTTGAATCCAGGCCGATCCACGCGGCAGTTTCATCGCGATGTTGGCTGAAACTCCCTCTATATGAATTAAAACAGACTGCTTTCATACACTGTTGATCATGGTGAAGATTATAGCGACAGTTCTTGTTGTTGGAGTCATCATTACTGCTGCTATCATCATCATGGTTCCCAATCATTAATCACGGTGCTAAAAAAAATTTAAAAAAAAGTCCTGTACTTCAGTGAGGCAGATGTGCCAAGCAACGAGTTTCGACCACGAAGGTAAGACAAACGAGACTAGCAAGGAAGACAAAGAACTTGGCCGTGCTCAGCGGGGTCAGTTCAGCTGTTGAGCCAAAGAGTGATCAAAGTCACCTTCGCCTGTCAGATGGAAAAGAAGATCACGTGCACTGCCCAGAGGCGACGATTCTCATCACAGGAAAGTCTCCTCACACTTCCCGCCCAAACAGTTCGTCAAACTCTGCTTGTCACAGTTCCCTCACACACAGCTACATCCAGGAGGTCCTGTCGCAGCCTTACTAGCGCCACAGTCCGCAGGAAGCCATCAGTATGAAGTTTGCGTTGAGGCAACCCACCGGAAGAGGCACTGCACGACTTCGGTGGTGTTCAGTGGCGCCTGTTCTGGTCCGCTGCACGCAGGACACTACCCACTACGCCTCCTGCTGACGATGATGCTTGCTCTGTCTCGCTTCTAACGTGAGCGAGCGTCCCCTTTCTAAGGGCGTCATCACGTAAATCGAACGATCATCCCGTTGAACGAGCCGATACCTATCACTGCGACACGAATTCAGTACGGGGATGATCGTGATCCAAACTGATGTGACCAAGCAGCATGGAATAAAGGATCAAAGAATTTGAAACTTTCGGGAATTTTTTTTTTTTAATGAGGGAGTAAATAGGGGGTTGGGGAGGGGGGGGTCTGTGGAGTTCCATGAAGTTTTGAGACAGGACAGTCTTGAACTCAGAGCTCTGCGCTTTGGTGTATAATATATTCCAGTACGCAAACCACGTCCGAGATGATCGATACATGCAGCGTTGTTCAGGAAATTTCAGCAACATTCGCTGAGTCGAAGGCCTGCCTGTCTATGGAACCCAGACCACGCTCACCTCTGGTCAGGAGCCGGCCGGGGACCAACAGCTCCCACAAATAAATGCCTCTGACAGGATTCGACCTCAAACCTCCGAGCCCGCAGTTCCCAGACGCTCACCACCGTACCATGTAGGGCCGAATCAGAGAAATCCCAGTGGGAGTGGGGGCTGGGAGGGGGGCGGGGTGTAGATGTGGTCGGAGGGGTCGAGAGAGACGGGGGAGGGGAGGGAGAGGGTATCTGAACCGTCTCTGGGGGTCCTTCACATGCCAAACAAATGCGATTTTTATCGGTGTGGAGGTGGTGTGGAGGGGGGGGGGGGGGGGCTTCCTAATTTTGTTCCGAGATCCCCCCATGAGAGAACAAATGATCCATATAGCTGGGTTTCGCCGCCCCCACTCCCCTCTCCCCTTCCCTTTCTTATCTCTCACCCTTATCTCAGCCCCTTCCTCCCCACCTACCCTCCCACTTCACCCCTGTCTTCTCGTCACGTTCTCTATACTCCATTTCCCCCATGCACTTTGGCACCTGATGTGGTCTGGATATCGTCCCTCGAGGAGTCCAGCCATACTTATCGCTGGGTTTCCCCAGAACCTCACCACCTCTCCCTTCCTCCATTCCACCCCCAACGTCCGCCCCCCCTCCCCCCCTCCCTTCCTCCCCCCCCCCCCCCTTTACATCGTTTTCGCTCTAGTCTCACCCCCATTCCCATCCTCTCCATCCCCTACTTGCACTCCAGCCTACCTTGGTGCATGTTTATGTGCCAGCCAATTAGTGACGCCGTACCCATGTTTTGAAGTTGCGTTTTCTCTTTGTGGTGTTTATGATTGACGACGAAGAGTTCGCATACAGTTGTGGCTCTATTCTTTTTTGCCCAGCGGGAATAACAGTTTTGTTTCTCAAACCGTGTGGGAATAATAATTGTTTCTCACTGTGGCTCTGTAGGCCTGTTCCAGAATACATTCAGTCAGCAAACAAACGAACGTTTTCGTGGAAAGAGTTACGTTCTTTTGAAGGTTTGACGTCACAAGTGTGATGTCAGAGTTGTTCTGATTACGTCATTTTCCATGAAGAAGAGTCCTCGTTCTGTTCCTGGTGTTTTACGTGCTACAACTCTCAAGATTTATTTCGTGCGGGGTTTGGCTAATGTACCATCTTTATCCTCCATTTGCAGACATGTTCAACAGCAAATTTCACGAATACAGCCAGAGGTGCCCGCGCGGACCAGACCGACCTTAGGTATGATCTCCTTTGTATGTTCACCACTGGTGGCATCTGAACGAGTGAAGGCGTCTGATTTGATGAACTTTTTGACATCCCTCCTTCGTGGTTGCTGAAGATATCTCGAATTTCAACAAATCTGTAATTCGACATTGAGACATAGCTGGCCCTGTGGCTCACCATATATACATTATCTCCATCCTCAAGATCATAATCATGATCCTGGTGAGCCTGGAACTAAGAGCCGCCTGATTAGCCTACCAGTCCGAGAAATCTTCCTTTGAACAATAATAACGACAGGTGTTTTTAACTGGCATTTTTGTGTTTAAAACACACACGAGAATTGTGGAATGCCAAAGTTTCAGTTTGTATTCTTTTCTCAGCAGACTGTATTGCTTTTACTAGTATCGGTCGCAGGACAATTGCAAAGGTGTTGTTGAATATCATACTGTGTCTTCCTCTGTGTAGCATTGAACTGTTTATATGTATAGCCTCTGTGAAGTTTCACGCCACAATCACTTATCAACTGCGCTGCGTCAGGATTTGTGAGTTCCGTCTGGCACAGCATCACTCCAACAGGCCGTTAGTGTGTCCCCCAACTGTGGGAGAGCTGTTATGATGTATCCACACTACGCGCGAACCAAACTTCGGTTAATTCGGGTGTGTAAACATCAAGGCTATCTTCTAAGCGTTCGAGTGCCAGATTGGAAAAAGATTTAACACCAGAGCTCCAGCTGGTTTTGACAGACATTAGAGGAGTGTAGAACTAGCTGCCCCTCCTGACACGTTTTAGATAGAGAAGCACTGTCTGAGACTGGATGTATTGGGGGCTGGCGTCTATGGTGGTCCCAGAATCAGTTCCTTCCGCGATTGTGGTGCCAGAGTGTGTCAGTGAGGTAAAGCGGGGTGCCCTGGACTAGGAATGCCTTTACGTATTCCTTCCTTCGTCCTCTCCTGTCTGTGAGTTCCTGTGCCATGGCGGATCTGTCTGGAGACAGACAGAGAGAGAGAGAGAGAGAGAGAGAGAGAGAGAGAGCGAGCTAGTGTGTGTGTGTGTATGTGTGTGTGTGCTCATATGTGTGCGTTTGTGGGGAGTATCTGTGTGTGTGTGCGTGCGCGCAGGCGCGCGCGCGCGCCTGTATACGTGTGTGTACGCGCGTGCGTGCGTGTGTGTGCCTCAGTTTGTGTGCGTGTGCGCCAGCGTGTGTGAGTGTGCGTGTGTGTGTGTGTGTGTGCGTGTGTGTGTGTGTGTGTGCGTGTGTGTGTGTGTGTGTGCATAAATGTATTTACGTTGAGTAAGAGGGACATTGGGGAAAATGCGGGGAGCGGCACTGTCCTCTCCCTGTGGGCCTTTCTCATCTTCATCTCCCTTCCCTCCTCCACCACCACTCCCTCTGTAAGTCTGTCAGCCTGTCTCTCTGTGTATCTATGTCTCTCTCTGTCTGTCTGCCTCCCCCCCCCCACCTCCCTCTCTCTCTCTCTCTTTCACTGTCTCACCCTCTCTCTGTCTCTCCCTTTATGACTCTCACCCTCCATCCACACACACACACACACACACACACGCACACGCACACATACGCACGCACGCAAGCACGCACGCTCGCACATACCAAGAGCGAAGGAAATATGGAGGGAGGGAGGCGGTAAGGGTCGGCGATGGGGGG
>JAFLJL010005867.1:0-13095 GCA_018398815.1 Conus ventricosus | reverse complement strand
ACGGCGTGCACACAAACCCCAAACACCACACAACACACACACACACACACCACACAACACACACACACATCACACACCAACTCACACAATACGCCACACTACACACACACACTCATGTGCACGCGCTCACACAGAGCGAGAGAGAGAGAGAGAGAGAGAGAGAGAGAGAGAGAGAGAGAGAGAGAGAGAGGAGAGAGAGAGAGAGATCCGAGTTCGAAAAGGTGGGGGTGGGGGGGGGGGGCTTGAGACACAGACAGACAGACAGAGATGTGTGTGTTTGTATGTTTGTGTTGTCGTCGTTGAAACGGGTGCGTTGCTAACGTTAATTTGGACGTGTTACTGTTATTGACGGTGCTTTGTCCTTGTGTTTGTGTTCATGTCATGTTTATATTGCTTTTGTTGACAGTTTTTTTTTTTTCCTTTAGTTGTACGCGTGTGTGTTTGTGTTGCTGTTGTTGATAGCATTGGGGTTTTGTTTTGATCTTGTTGTGCTTGTGCTGGCTTTGATGATAACGTGTGTTGTTGTTGTTGTTGTTTTTGGTGTGTGTGTGTGTGTGTGTGTGTGTGTGTGTGTGTGTGTGTGTGTGTGTGTGTGTGTGGTTTCTTTTCTTTTTTTTTTTTTCAGTGTGCGTTGCTGTGCTTGTATTTCTGTTTCTGTTGTGAAAAGCATGTGTTGTGTGTTCATACTACGGTGTTTGTTTTGATGTTGATCGTGTGTGCTCTTGGGCTTATTTTTCGGTTTTGTTTGTTTTGTTTGTTTGTTTGTTTGTTTTTCTATATTGTGTTGTGTGTGTTTTGTGATGCAGCTGTTGATTGCTATGGTGTTGTGTTGTTTTTGCTGTTGATGGTATGTTTGTCGTGCGCTCGCGGTGTTTATGCGTTGCTGTTGTTGTTGCGTTCATGTTGCTGTCGCTGACAGTGTGTTGTGTCATTGTTGTCAGCAAATGTTGCTACTGTGTTACCGTTTTAATATTGTGTGTGCGTGCGCGCACGCATGTGCGTTCGTGCCTGCGTGCGTGCGCGTGCGTATGTGTGTGGATGTGTGTGTGTGTGCGCTGGGAAAGGTGGGGGGGGGGAGGGGGGGGGGGGAGGTCAGACCGTCACTCACAGCTAAACACTGACATTTGAGCATTGTGTCCCTGAACCTCTGTCGTACTGTTCGTCTGCCTGCCTGCGTGTCTTCAACACCGGCCCCATGACCCTCCCTCCAACCCTCCCCTTCACCACCTCCCTTCACTTCACCTACTGAAAGAGAGAGAGAGAGAGAGAGAGAGAGAGAGGGGAGAGGAGAGAGAGAGAGAGAGAGAGAGACAGTTCAGTTCAGTTCAGTTCAGTGGTTTATTTAATGTCTTTTCATCGCAGATGATATTAGACACTTTTATAAAATTTAAAAAAAAATTAAAAAAACCACACGCACACACACACGCGCACACACACCTCCACACTTAACTTATCACCCACATTAGTACTTTCAAACCACATCTGATATATGCATATTGACATGAGTGGAAATACCCTAGCGGTACACAGAATTGTTGATCTTCATAAAATTTTGAGACAGAAGACAGACGGACAGATTTACATGCCCCTCAGTGCCTTCCCATCCAGGTCAGCCATCAACATGGGTATGACATGCTTCTCCAGTCCCCTGCGGCTCTGCCCGTACTGTGCGCAGGATATGATGATGTCTCCGTAGACTGTGGCGGCATCTTACGGGAATTTGTTTCCGTCAGAAGTCCTTTTCTTGATGACCGCGGTGACTTTTTTTTTTCTCGAGAAAACTGTCTACTATTATGATGTCACGTAAACACTGTTGCATCATGATTATTCACTTCAGGTTTTATTTTTCTTTCCCTGTCTGATGTCACTAGTCAGTGGTGTTCAGTGTTAAAAAAACCCATTAACTGTGACTCAGGAAAATAGATTATTATTATTATTATCATCATTACCATTATCATTATTATTATTGCTATTATTAGTATTATCATTATTGTTCTTATTTTAATATTATTGTTATGAATATCGTTATTATCATTATTACTGTTGTTGTTATTATCATTATTACTTTTATTATTATCATTGTTCTTCTTATTATTATTACTATTGTTGTTGTTGTTTTTTGTATTCATTATCATCATTATTATGAAGAGTACTTATGCAGAGCCTGTCCTCTGCTAGAGACAAAGCTCCAAGCGCTGTACAATCCGCACCCTTGTTCACTCCTGATGATTGGCGGAAAATAAGGGAACGAGGACTTACGGGCACACTTACTGGTGTTGTTGGTATCATTGGTGTGGAGCGAGCGACTGTGGGCCTTTAAGACGGCTTTTACATAGGTGCAGAATGCGGGAAGTCGGAAATAATTAACTGCCGTAGTAACCGATTTCATCGCTCAAGACCTGCCAGGGTTATGTAAGCCATTTTTAGTTGAACAAACTCTCAGATTGCGAACCCACTTCGTCTTGCTCACGATCTCGGCAATTTTGTTGACGTTTTGAAATGCTCGGTATTTTCGATGCGGTGCGAGATTGGTGACAGGTTCGCGTGGGAAAAAACAAACGAACAAACAAACAAACAAACAAACAGAAAAACGATAGCTCAAAATGCTCTGGAACTCTTTGGTTTTGTGCAAAGGGAAGTAAATCTATGAAATATCCTCTATAATGGAAACCAGTTGGTGACAACCTGAACCTAGGTTTGTGATGGAAAAAAAAGGTTACTCTGCGTGTTCTGGGAACTCTTTTGGGTTCGCACAAAGGGAAATAAAAACTTTGAGAGCTCTCCTATAAAGGAAGTCAGTTCGTGACAACTTTCCTGCGGTGGAGATCAGTTCATAGTTGGTTGACCCTATTCCGTTCTCGATTCGTAACTATGCATTTTGAATCAGTGCGGCCGAAATATTCACGTTCACAATGGTTTGGAATTTTTTTTTTTAAGTGAAATTTTGGACAAAGATATTTATAAAGTCGGTTTCACAGCCTATTTGAAACAGTTCAAAGTATAGTGTATCTCCGTCGAACACCAGCGACCATAATTGCAGGATAAGTTCTACCCTCATGAAAAGATGGTTCAAACTTCTGTAAAGAATCGGTTCTTAGTTCGTCGTAACGCTGTGACCTAGATCTTGGGTCGGTGCTGTCAGTGAGGAGAGAAACTCATCTCTCAAACTAGATCTTACTGTAACATTTGGCTGCGGTTTTCCAGAAGGAATTCTGGAAGGTGAAACTATGGTGAGTTCGCGATTTAGGTTCGCGATCCAATGATTTGATCAGTTAAGAACGGTCTTAAGATGGTTGTCTGTCTGTATGACTCATTGTCATGCTGATGTATTTACAACGTCAATTTTTTTTTCTTAATACTGCCAAAGAATTCTTGTGTTTTATGAGCCTAATGAGAGTTTTCTTGCCGTCATATCAATATATTCTGCGCTGACTTTTTCTTCAGCGTGAAGAAATTGATTATCGTAGGTTTTTTTTCCTTTTGTTGTCGTTCTTGATGATCATGACTGTACTGTGAAAATAGTAATTGTGCCTTTTGACTCTGGTGGGCATCAATAGCTCTCTGCGTCCATATAGTTAGGCAGCACGCGGGGGTATGAATAATAATGCATGTGTAGCATCAGTAGGGCGGCTGGTTAACCGCCAGGGAAAGAAAGGGGTGGGCTGATTAGGCAAGACAGGTCCGTCAAGGCGAGGGACAGTGGTCTCCACGGTAGCCGCAGGGGACCCTCAGCTCGTCAAGGGGCGATACTCCTCACTAACTCTCTCCTCCTCATACCTCCTCCTTCCCCATCACCCGTTCCCTCCTGTCCCATCTACCCCACCTCCTCCTCCCGCGGTGTGAAGTCGCTGGAACCACCCGTCAGAAACGAGTGGGTGGATGCCATTGTGATGTGTGACCAACCGTTTATCATGCCTGGGCTATATTGCGGGGATTTCGAGAATGGAGAAGAGTGGAGGGAAGGAGGGAAGGGGGGGGGGGGGGGGAGGGGAGGTTGGCCTGCCTGAGTTGAAGGCTGATGACGTCAGTTCAATTCTTGTCGAGTCGTCTATATTATGCAAATAAATGTGAGGAATAACGCCCCTCGCTGCTGCATCCTCCTACTCGTACTCTTGTCTGTTTTACTGTTAAAACCGGGATCCAGTTCCAAAAGGGAGCTCACAGCACACAATCACGCACGCATGCACTCAAACGCGTGCTCTGTGTGTGTGTGTGTGTGTGTGTGTGTGTGTGTGTGTGTGTGTGTGTGTGTGTGTGTGTGTGTGTGTGGTGTGTGTGTATGAGTGAGTGATTGAGAGAAGGAGAAAAAGAGAGAGAGAGGGATGGAGAACGTATTTGTCTGCATGGAATTCGAGCATCTAATGATTTATCTTGAGGATTAAGAGAAGCTGTGTTTTGGTATTTTGCGGTAATTTGCCTACGATAATTTTTGTTCTTTAAACGGAAAACCTTGAAGAGAGGAGAGAGAGAGAGAGAGAGAGTGTGTGTGTGTGTGTGTGTGTGTGTGTGAGAGAGAGAGGAGAGAGAGAGAGAGAGAGAGAGAGAGAGAGAGAGTAGAGAGAGAGAGAGAGAGAGAGTTGGCCGTTAGCTGTCTAAATATCGAAGCTGCCCATCATCCCTCCTCCTTTCCCCTTCTCCCCACTTCTGTAACCACAAAACCAACGGAATATGTCCAGTTTAAAGTATATATGTAACCCAGCGTAATAACTTTGGCGATACCCTCCCCCCCCCCCCCCCTCATTGTGTCCCCCTCCCTCCCCTTCCATCCGCTTCCCCATCTGCTCATCCCACCCCCGTGACGTGGAGTGCTTAGTCCAGCAGCCGCATTTCATACTCACAGGAAGCTGTTTAAACGGAACATCGTCCACAATGTGCTGCCTTGTGGCACAAACGTCTCACCGCAAAACACAGTATGAGGGTCCTAGTCATCAATGCAAGCCCTCATTTACATAGATTTCATGCATGGATGTCTTTACTTTCATTGTATGTGTTTTCATTCGTACCCGGCTCCAGAGTGCATCATAATTATGACTCCTAGTCATTTGCCTCCAAAACGCAGCGTCTGACTTTTTTCAAAACTTTTTTTACAGTGCCATTTTTACTAACTTTGGCTATGTAGTATTGACCAGAAATTGCTCAGTAAGGATTAGATCTCAATTCTTGCCTAATTTTGGTGCAAGAAGACGACAGGAAAACAGTTACAAAACAACACATAACCATCTCAAGCTACACAACTTTCCAAAACAGGTAGAGTTTTGTATTGCTGCTGTGAGTGACGGGTAATGCATTTGGGCTTATGGCCTATGACAGTGTTCAAATGAGACTTGATATTTATATTGTCTGCGAGAAGGCGCTGTATTTCCGCTGATTATTTGAGGATAATTTCTTAATATGGACAGTTTTCACGCACGGAAAGTTTAGATGTACCTCAGCTTGGCTGCAAAGATTACGTCTACTTGAATCCAGGCCGATCCACGCGGCAGTTTCTTCGCGATGTTGGCTGAAAACTCCCTCTATATATGAATTAAAACAGACTGCTTTCATACCATGTTGATCATGGTGAAGATTATTAGCGACAGTTCTTGTTGTTGGAGTCATCATTACTGCTGATATCATCATCATGATTCCCATCATTAATCACGGTGCTAAAAAAAAAAAAAAAAAAAAAAGAAAAGAAAGTCCTGTACTTCAGTGAGGCAGATGTGCCAAGCAACGAGTTTCGACCACGAAGGTAAGACAAACGAGACTAGCAAGGAAGACAAGAACTTGGCCGGCTCAGCGGGGTCAGTTCAGCTGTTGAGCCAAAGAGTGATCAAAGTCACCTTCGCCTGTCAGATGGAAAAGAAGATCACGTGCACTGCCCAGAGGCGGCGATTCTCATCACAGGAAAGTCTCCTCACACTTCCTGCACAACAGTTCATCAAACTCTGCTTGTCACAGTTCCCTCACACACAGCTACATCCAGGAGGTCCTGTCGCAGCCTTACTAGCGCCACAGTCCGCAGGAAGCCATCAGTATGAAGTTTGCGTTGAGGCAACCCACCGGAAGAGGCACTGCACGACTTCGGTGGTGTTCAGTGGCGCCTGTTCTGGTCCGCTGCACGCAGACACTACCCACTACGCCTCCTGCTGACGATGGATGCTTGCTCTGTCTCGCTTCTAACGTGAGCGAGCGTCCCCTTTCTAAGGGCGTCATCACGTAAATCGAACGATCATCCCGTTGAACGAGCCGATACCTATGACTGCGACACGAATTCAGTAAGGGGTTGATCGTGGGGAGTCAATCCAAACTGATGTGACCAAGCTGCATGAATAAAGGGATCAATGAATTTGAAACTTTCGGGAATTTTTTTTTTTTTTTAATGGGGAGTAAGGAGGTGGGTTGGGGAGGGGGAAGTCTGAGGAGTTTATGAAGTTTTGAGTACAGGACAGTCTCTTGACTCAGTGCTCTGCGCTATTGGTGTATAAATATTCCAGGTACGCAAAACCACGTCGAGATGATCGATTACATGCAGCGTTGTTCAGGAAATTTCAGCACATTCGCTGTGTCGAAGGCCCCTGCCTGTCATATGGAACCCAGACCACGCTCACTATGGTCAGGAAGCCGGCGGGGACAACAGCTCCCACAAATAAAATGCCTCTGAAGGATTCGACCTCAAACCTCGAGCCCGCACGTTCCCAGACGCTCAACTCACCACCGTACCATGTAGGGGCCGAACAGTGAAATCCCAGTGGGTAGTGGGGGATGGGAGGGTGGCGCGGGGTGTTGAAGTGGTCGGAGGTGTCAGAGAGGCACGGGGGAGGGGAGGGATGAGGGTTTGAAACCGTCTATGGGGGTCCTTTCACATGCCAAACAATGGCGATTTTTTTCGGTGTGGAGGTGGTGTGGAGGAGGGGGGGGGGGGGTGCTTCCTAATTTTGTTCGAGATCTCCCCACATGAGAGAACAAATGATCCATATAGCTGGGGTTTCCGCCGCCCCCACTACCCCTCTCCCCTTCCATTTTATCTCTCACCCTTATCTCAAGCCCCTTCCTCCCACCTACCCTCCCACTTCACCCCTGTCTTTCTCGTCACGTTCTTTATACTCAATTTTCCCCACAGGCACTTGGCACATGATTGGTTGGATATCGTCCCTCGAGGGAGTCCAAGCCATACTTATCGCTGGGTTTCCTGAACCTCTCACTCTCCCTTCTCATTCCACCCCCAACGTCCCAGCCCCCCTCCCTTCCTCCCCCCCCCCCCCCCCTTTACATCGTTTTCGCTTTGTCTCACCCATTCCATCTCTCCATCCCCTTATTGCTCTCCAGCCTACCTTGGTGCTTGTTAAGGTGCAGCCAATTAGTGACGCTTGTACCCATGTTTTGAAGTTGCGTTTCTCTTGGTGGTTGGTTATGATTGACGACGAAGAGTTCGCAGACTGTAGTGGCTCTATTCTTTTTTGACCGCCGGGATTAACAGTTTTGTTTCTCAAACCGTGTGGGGATTAATAATATTAATAATAATTATGCGGGATTTAATTTAGCGCCTTCCACGGCACAAGGCGCTTTACAAAGCAGAAAAAATACAATTGCTAAATGTATTAGAATAAATGCATTGAAAAACGGCTAGAAATGAAAAAATCAAATGCTCTATCCCTTGCTCTCCCACGCGTACACACACTCTCACGCACAGAAACACAATACACAAACAGCCGACAACAAACACAACTACTAAGCGATCCACAAAAACAACAAGGAGTCAATCACTATCTGGTAACTGACTGTCTTATTAGGATTGTTTGAAAAGGTGGGTTTTCATGGAGGTTTTGACGAAAAGAAAAGGTCTTGAGAATGGTCTTAAGTCATAGGGGAGTATATCCAGAGTTTGGGAGCTGCGTATGAGACAGTCGTTCGCCATGTGTTATAGATGGAGGACGGTAACTGGGAGAAAGCGGAAGGTCTGGTGTCGGTGGCAGGCGCGGAGCCGTTCGTGATGGGAATATACTTGAAGGAGTTCGGAAAGATAGGCAAGGGCATCTCAGTGAAAATCTTGAAGCAGAGACAACAACATTTGTATTTAATTCTTTCTTTCAACGGGGAGCCAGTGCAACTTTTAAGGAGAGGGCTGGGCAGGGTTGGTTCTAGGAGATTGCAAATGAGACGGGACTGCAGGTTCTGTTACACGGTGGGGGGTTGGTATTGGGACAGTTGATGGAAGCCAAGGAGAAACGTTGCAGTAATCTAGCCTTGAAAGGATGTATGATGAAAACGCGCGTTTTTGTGGGTCTTCAGTAGATAGGGTTTCGAATAGCAGCAATTCGTTTAAGTTCCATGTAAGTAACCTGACAAGTTTTTGTGACATGCTGTGCATTGAGAGGTCACTATCCAAAGGAGAACACCAAGGTCACGAACAGTGTTTGAAAATTCAATAGTGCTGGAACCTATGTCAAAGAAGAGGGGAGCGGATCAGGGCCATGATGTGACCGCTTTTGAAAAGGATGGTTCAGTCTTCTCACAGTTTAATTTAAGCTTATTTGCGGAATCCAGGTCTCAATATCAGAAGTACAGATTGAAGAGTAGAAACATGGGCTGTGAGTAGTCAACGATGACAGAGGAATGGAGCAAGCTGAGTATCATCCGCAAACATTTCGTGTGAAACGGAATGGCGTGGATGCCATTAGATAATGAAGTGGTGTACAAAATAAAGGTGACAGGTCCAGCAGGATCCCTGAGGCACGCCAAACTGGAGTTTAAGATTATCGAACGGTGTCACCTACTGGATGAATGTTTCTATCAGAGATAAAACGAACCAATTTAAAGCTGCTCTTCCTGATGCCAATGTGTATTTCAACGAGGGAGAAGGATTTCATGAGACTATGGTGTCAATGGCTGCCGAAAGATTCTAGCAAAAGAAGGACAGAAAATTTTGGTTTTCGTTCTAAGTATTTAGAATATCATTGAGAATGCGAAGGATGGTGGTCTCCGTGATGTGCCCAGGGCGATAGGACTGACTGATGTGGTGTGAGGAGGTTGTTTTGAGGCCAGATGGGTCAGAGTGCTGTTGAAGAATGACTTTTCAAGGAATTTTGGCTAGGAAAGGAAAAGATTTGATGATGGGTCTGTAATTTTTAAGAAGTTGGGATAAGGACTGCTTTTCTTGAGTAGGTGGTTTAAAAAGGGCGGTCTTAAAGTCAGTGGGAACAGTGCCAGAATACACGAGACTCGTTAACGTATTTTGGTGATGGTAGGAAGGAGAGATTCAAGGTGCTTCAAAAGAGGAGTGGGGTGGGGTCAAAACTGGGTGATGTCAGTGGAGAAGGACTAGCGCACAGCCCAAAACACACTCACAGCTTGCTTACAATCTCATTCATATATCATGCATCGTCACATCAAACCACTAGTAAAGTCTATAAACTTTACTACACATGATCATAGAACGAAACATCAATGCATATGGAAATCAAATGAAATAAAACATTCTCTCTTTCCTGAAATTCCACAACATCATTTATCTAAAACATCATAAACTAACCCGGGTATAAAATAGATTTCTACTTTACCTGGCCAGGTGATTCTTAACATTCACGAATCACTGTTTTTCTTTTCTTTTCTTATTCTTTTCACTGTCACTTTCACAAACAAGACCAACTGTGGCACTGGCTGTGGTCTGATGGCGCCTGGTCAGGTGAGACTGTTGGGTTGGTCTGTGGTTCTGCTTGGCGAAGTGACGCTGCCCAGGTATGAGGTCGAACCCGGTTAAGATTGAACTGTGACTATCAACTCGATCTGTTCTCCTTTCTTTTTCTCTTGCATTAACGCATTGCACTCTCTATCTCTCTTCTCATCTAGTCTGCCTCTTATCAAAGGGACATGGTTGCTTTCTTCTTCTTTTTTTTTTCTTCTTTCTTTTTCTTGTCATTAGTTTGCAACTCTCTCCACATCTCTCCTAAGCTTCCTCTGCAAGACTATTTCTGCTAATCTCTCAACTGGTTCTCTTCTCTCCTCCCTCATCTGCTCTGCTTTTCTCTCCTCAGAGATTTACCACTCAGACCTCTCTCACTCTGTCTCTCTGTTGGTCTCCCCTCGTTCTCGTTCTTCTCCCTCTCACATCCTTCTTATTCGTTCGAACTGTCCAACATGGGCGAAGTACCATTGGTCAGTATTTTTACCCCTGACACCCGAAGTTATCTCCTCTAATTCATTGGATATTCCAATTCATGACAGTCACGCCTACACCACCTTACTCTTCTGTGGTGGTCAATTGGTATTTAAATGATTAGTAGATTTCACCCCTCACCCCCGACACTACCTTCTCCCCCTCCCTACTTAAACTGGCGCCGTGAGGCTTAAGTCGTGGACACTGAGTCATCTAAATTGGCCTAGATAACGATCTGGGTAGGTCCAAGACGTTGGAAATGGCAGACCTATCGAGACATTCGGGCTCAGACAGCTTAGTCCCTCTGGCAGACAGTCGCTGTCTCCACGATGACGCTAAAATAGCCTTTAATTGGCTGAAGGCGACAGCGTGAATGCGTCGGTCAGCTATTTAGTCCGTCTGTTGGACAGACCGTCTTGTGGAGGATGAAGGATTAGCCTCCCCTTTGCTTAATTGCCCGGAATACGAACCATGGGGCCGTCCGTCTGACGCCCAGATTATTTGCGTTAGAGCTTAAGTCCAATGGGCTGGTGGCGACTTGACCACGAACTTGGTTGAGTTTAATTTTTTTGACCGTGACAATTTCCCCTTGCAATAGGACCATGCTCGCATTCATATGTCTCAAAACAACGTACAAAAAAAGACAACAACCGAATTTGCTGACCACAGCTACACCGTGCAAAGTTGAAAATATTTAAACAACCGGTTTACAAATTAGATAATCTATTCATTAGTGAACTCACTCCAAATGCGTTATCATTGACGTGCGCTCTTGCGTTATTTCAATTCATTTTATAAGACTCTGTGCGCACTTATGCAAATTCCCTACCTGCGGATTTGCCATCTCTCCTTTTCACAAATTCTTATGAAAAGCACAATATAATATGATACGATCCATGACACTTCACTGAGGAATCTCCATCCTCACTTATTGCAAATAATGCATTACTACACAAGCGACTGTATGCTCCAAGCATAACTACATTCACATGAACATGTATCACAAAGAAATATGACAAGTCTCACACAAAAAATATGAACCATAGCCAACTGGGAATGAACCCATATCCAATCACATAACTGTAATCAACACATATTATCAACAAAGCACCCTGGATATGACTGACTTCCTCTGAGTTGCAGCTTGCTAGACTACACGGCTTAATAGTCAGCTCCGACATATCTGTCGACCGGGAATGTACTGCACTCGGTACCTGTAGGGCTGCAGTGCCATTGCCCAACGCAGAACCTCTGCTGTTTTTCAACTGCGCCTCCTGCAGGAATTTGAGTGGTTGGTGATCTGTCTCTATCACGAACTCTTTCCCATACAAGTATTTGTGGAATTCTGCACGGCCCACACGACAGCTAAACACTCCTTCTCCACCGTTGCGTACCCTTCTTCACACTTTGTCAACTTCCTGCTAGCATATCTCACAGGAAACTCGACCTCTTCATGCTCCTGCAACAATACTGCACCTATCCACCCATGATGCATCTGTCCGCAACAAAATGGTTTGGACATATCTGGTAGCTTCAAGATGGGACGGGAACCTAGTCTTTCAACACCGTCTGCAGTGCTTGCTCTGCAGCGTCTGACCACTCGACCACTGCCGGTTTCCCTGCCTTGACCAAATCACTGAGAGGACTCGTGATTGCAGCAAATTTGGGACAAACCCTATAGAACCATAAACCTAGCAGACTCCTGACTTCTGTTTTGGTTTTGGTCTCTCTGAATTCATCATCTTCTCCACCTTTCCTCTTTCCGTGCTGCTTTGTGTCGCTCCGACAACAAAACCTAGGAACTCCAGGCTTGGAAAACCCAACCTGGCACTTTGTTGGTCTGGCTGTGAGATTGGCTTGTCCTCAACTCTCTAAAACTGCTCCTAGCTGCCTCATATGCTCCTCCCATGTCTCGGATGCTATCGAATGTCATCCATGAAATTCACAACGCCTTCCAATCCCGTCAATAACTTCCTCATCATCGAGAGAAGACTGCAGGTGCGTTGACCATCCAAAAGGGAGTACTCGCCACTGGTATAGCCCCATAGGAGTGGAGAATGCTGTGACTTCCTTTGAGTCCTCACTCAGGGCTATTTGCCAGTAACCCTTGCTCAGATCTATCCTGGTGAAATACTGGCTCTTGCTTGTGGCGATCTGAGCGAACAGGTCTTCCATGTTTGGTATGACCTCTGCATCGACCTTGGTGACACTGTTCAGACGTCTATAGTCGACACAGAATCGATGCTCACCTGACTTTTTCCTCACTAAGACGACGGGTGCACTATAGATGATTTGGACGGTTCAATCACCCCAAGGTCCAACATCTTTCTACCTCCTCCTCGATCACTTGCTTGGTGGCATATTGGGATCGGGTAGGCTTTCACATGTACGGGTTTCTGTGATGTTAACTCCAACCGTAATGTCTCTAGAGTTGTCCTGCCTGGTTTGTCAGTCAGGGACGCCCTATACTGTTCAGGAGCCCCTAACTTCCTCCTGTCTCCTACTGTCTAGCCCTTCATACAGTGACACATCCCTGTATGACTCTTCTCCTGGAAAACTCAGGCAACAAAATCTCCCCTTCTTCTGCTGGGTCTCCTTCACCTCCATCATGATTGCTGCTGCGCCTATGTGCTGAGTCTCACGCTGAATATATTTGCGGAGCAAATTTGCATGGAAAAGTTTTGATTTCCCATTCACATCGATTCGGTAGTCCTGATCTACCTTTTCAATGATGGTGAATGGTCCTTCCAATGCATCAGCAGCTTGTTGTGATCCGTGGGAAGCAGTAACAGGACTTGATCTCCCACCTTGAGGAATTGCGTTCCTCACCTTCCTGTCATACTGCTTCTTTTGGGAGACCCTGCCTCCTGCAAACTTCCCTTGCGACTTTCATGTCTCCTCGGCCTTTTTGCGTAAGTCACCACATACTGATATGTGGTTTTGACTTTTTCGACCCTTTT
>JAFLJL010005866.1:0-12869 GCA_018398815.1 Conus ventricosus | reverse complement strand
GCAGGTAGGATAAACTTTACAGCTTCAGAAACCGCAAGAATTTGACTCGGTATTTTGTGTTTGGTGTTTTTGAGCCAGCTAGCTGTCATCAGCCGACTGACTGTATTGTGGTGTGTTGACACCACAACGTGGTGTGAACACCAACACCACAAACTACCAGTCAGTTGGGGCTGATGAAGACCAGCAGAAGCTGGCCGAAAATTTCTCTAAGGTAAATTTTATTAGACTCTTGAGTCAGAACACACGAAACACAAGCAAGAACCAAGACTGGGCCCATATAGAACTAGCTAAGATTCCAAGCTAGAACCAAGGTTGGGCCCATGTGGAACTAGCTAGGGTGCCGAGCTAGAACAAGGCTGGGCCCATGTAGAAACTAGCTAGGGTGCCATGCCAGAGCCAAGGTTGGGCCCATTGTAGAACTAGCTTGGGTGCCAAGCTAGAACCAAGGTTGGGCCTATGTAGAACTAGCTAGGGTGCCAAACTAGAACCAAGGCTGGGCCCATGTAGAACTAGCTAGGGTGCCAACCTAGAACCAAGGTTGGGCCCATGTAGAACTAGCTAGGGTGCCAAGCTAGAACCAAGGATAGGCCCATGAGCACTTCTAGACTGTCCCCAGCTGGTTATCCAAGCTAGTCCCTAGCCAGTTGCCTAGCTTATGCCAATATTGATTCTAGCTTGGCTTGCTGTCTGGGTATATATATATATGTATGTATGTATGTATGTATGTATGTATATGCAGAAGCTCTTGATTTTCGAAGAAAGAATATCACAAACAATTCGTTGAGCCAAAATGTGTGACGATGTATAAATCCACTGTTAGAATTTATTATGTATATTTCATGGCTTGATGGTCCATGACAATGGATTACTGAGGTGTGCGAAGTGAGAGCGAGAGAAAGAGAGAGAGAGAGAGAGAGAGAGAGGAGAGAGAGAGAAAGAGAGAGAGAGAGTGAGAGAGAGAGAGAGGAGAGAGAGAGAGAGAGGGAGAGAGAGTGTGTGTGTGTTGTGTGTGTTTGTGCGCGCGTGCTTACGCGCGGCGCATGCACGTGTGTGTTTATGTTGTGTGTATGTATGCCTGTGCGCGTTTGTGCGTACGTGCGTTGTGAGTGTGTTTGTATCCGTGTATATGTTTGTTGCGACTGTGGATTTGAATGTCTGGTTAAACAGTTCGAATTCTATGTGTTTCATTTGCAGATACTTGACGCATTTTTGTTTAACGAAGCAAATCGTAGCCCCCTTGCCAAAGGGCTTGGAAATAAAAACTGTGTCAGTGTCTCTCTCTCTCTCTCTCTCTCTCTCTCTCTTCTCTCTCTCTCTCTCTCTCTCTCTCTCTCTACCCCCAACCAGCTCATCCCCCACTCCCCTCCCAACCCACACACAATGTGCGCGCCTGCATACATGGACAATAATCAAGCTCGCTTCCTAGGCTGATATATACTTTAATAAAGTGATTTTTTTAATCATTTCCCAAATAGGCTGTGAATTAATGCTAGCAGATCACAGAGGCCTACATTATTGCAATTTGAAGGCTTAGAAACCGACAATAAATAAACGGGCGAACAAAACTCACTGTCTTGTTCTGAAGACGAGAAAAAGAGATTGTCAGGAGAAATTACACAGCACCACGATATGATGGTGGAAGGGGGATTTTTGCACTGTTCGTTTACTGTTTTGCACTATTAGGTCGTTTGAGCATACACTGACATGGAAATAAATACTTCAGTAACTGATTTTAAACTACAGGTACTCAGCTGTACTTGAGAGAATTTTTGTTTTGCTTGTCACAGCTTGACAAGAAATCACAAGAACCAAAAATAATTAGTGTCTCAATTACATCTTGAAAAAAAATGTTTGTACTATTCTCCATCACTGCTGCGAGTCAGAGACGTAATATTTTGTCCTAGTGTATACAATCAGGAGTTCTTTATTATTGGCAGTGCACATTAAGTCACTCATATAAAGTTAATGGAATGGCAGTTATTATATCTAACATGTGATTGTTCACATTCTATGAAACAACAGAAAAAGATGATTGTTGCCACACTGTAGGAAAAAACAAACCCTCACATTTTCACATTCTGCGAAACAACAGAGAAAGATGATTGTTGCCAAAGCTGGATAAAAAGAACTGAAAGTTTTGAAATTCTGGCATTCTGTAAAACAACAGAGAAGGACAACTGTCACCACACTGGACGGAAAAAAACTCAAATGTCACACTCTTTGACAGAACAGGTAAGGTGTTTGTTGCCACTGCTAAACGAAAAGTAAACCTCAACCATGAACAGTGAACAAAGAGATCTCAAAAGGATAACAACTTGTTTTTCATTCTCATAACACAGTAGTCCACATGATTACACAAAGGCACCCAAGTACATGTATGTGCAGCAGAGCCGTCAAACCTCTCGTCTGATTCTCTCTGAAAGTTACCTGAAAGCGAGTTCTAGCGTGCAGCGTGCTTCGGTCCTCACCTCCAAAATGCTGACATTTAGAGTTCTCTCTGCAAGCCAGAATGGTTGTCAGTATCGACGGCGCAATTTCATATTCTTCTGCTATTCTCTTCTGTTTGGAATCATTTCAATTTTTCCACTTTAGCAACGGACCTTTGTGACGTGCAGACGCCATGATGAAATAGTCTATTAATTCAAAGCCTGACGCCCTCCTTCCCCTTTGCCACTCATCATCCCCCTAGCACCTCTTCTCTGTCTACAGTCGTTGAACTTTATCCCGCGTGAGTCGACTGCTCTGCTTCGACAATCACAGGCACTCAGGTTACAGGACATTGGGATACGATTTTCTTGCTCACGATTTACGGAGGTGACGTTTACCAAACAGCAATCATACAGTAAGAAATACTGTGTACATTCAATCTACCTATATGAAACTGCATAGGAAAATGAAACATGTTTTAGGTTATACAGTTAACCAAATACATGTATAAACGTGTGATTTCTGTTTAGAGCAACGCATAGGAAACATTATATTTCGTGTGCTATGGGGACTCTCCTCCATTGGCCTAGAATTGCAGTCGAGCGCTTGAAGCAATATACATCGCAGCGAACTAACCAACCATTTCAGAGAATTGGTTCCTGAACACAAAATAACCACTTCGTTATATCTGGCTTGAACTGTTCACAGGGCCGAACATATCATTCGCTATAGACGGCTGCTTCGCTATAACCGGCGTGACTGGCAAGGACCCCAACACCATTTTGTTATAAGCGGCATTTTGTTACATCCGACTTTGTTAATCCAACGTATCTTTAGTCATGTGAAGAATTATTTTTGTCTGCATCAGCGTTTTTGCTTCGTTATACCCGGCATTCGTTACATCTGATTTCGTTATAGGCAGCTTCCACTGTATTTGGCCATACAAAGAAGGACTGCTGTTAAATTAATCTTAATTGGCATAGACGATAAAACACTAAGTGAAGATACTTTTGATCTAATTATTTTATGGGCAAAAGCATTTGTTTATTAGTGCAAGATAACTCACATGGAAATATTTTGGTTGAGTTAAGCTGTAGGTATACCTTGGAAAAATATGTACATGTACTAAATATGTGTTACTATGATTAAAAAAAAGTGCCTACCATACTCAGGATTGTTGTTAGGGGGACAGTAACCATTATAGATGATCCTTCAATACACTGTATAGATGCTGTGTTGAAAAAACAACAACATTTTTTAAAAGTTATTCCATAAATATTGAATATTACTGACGTATGCTATGAACAAAGAATTCAAAACAAATTTTTGTGTTGCTGTACGAGGACCTTGTAGAAAATACACTCTTCATTAACATTATGATTTTTGTATTTGTACATATGATAGTTATGAAAATTATGTACCTTTTTGTTCTGTGGAATACTGTAATGTTATTGCTGAATATTCATTTTGGAAAAAAGAACCTTCTTTGCAAGGGGGAAAAAAAGAAGAAGGACAGTATTTCCCATACCCAGTGCACTTTAGCCGTGTTTAAGCCATTATGATTTATTGCCTTCTGTTCAAAATCTCTATAGAAGCATTCCAAGAAAGTACAGTATCTTGGAGTTATTATTGGCTCTGAATCCATGACAGTTTGAAAGCAAGGCCCCTGCATTCGAGATTGGGACTGGTGATCTGGAAAAATGTTGCAGGTTATCTGGCTGAAAAGTATGTGCCATTTGAAAAAGCTACTGTCTCACAGCATTACAATGTCATAAGGAGGCTTAGGTAGCAACACCCGTAGAATAATTACTTTTGACATGATCAGAATTTTTAGAATTGCCATTTGAGCAACAGAAGTCAACAGTCTCTTTAACAACACTTCATTCGATATTTGTGTTCCTTTGAAATTCTCTTTCCAGTTGATTTTAATACAGTCTTTTAAATCAATTGTGAAGTAAATACAAATGTCTTAATGTACTGTTTTCCATGTCCATGTGTTCCGCTTGTAAATTCTCTCTGGTCCCTTACTAACTTATGTGTTTTTTGTTTTGTTTTGTTTTGTTGGGTTTTTTTTTTTTCTTTAAACCTAATACATTTTGTTGTTGTAAATTTCAAGAGTTCCCGTATCTTCCTCAAACGACTGTCTATCTTTCCATTGTGTGTGTGTGTGTGTGTGTGTGTGTGTGTGTGTGTGTGTGTGTGTGTGTGTGTGTGTGGTGTGTGTGTCCGTCCGTCCGTCCGTCCGTCCGTCCGTCCGTCTGTGGTCAAAATGTGTTCCACTCGCTCCAGACAAGACTACTGGGCCGATCTTTCTGAAAATTTGTAGGTGTGTTCATTATGGGTCACGAATGATGCCCGATGTTTTAGTTTGCCGTTATAGCCGTTACTACAATCGCTGTAACAGCCTTTAACTGTTTTCCTTCTTTATGGAATATCTCAGAAAGTACTTGGCCGATCTTTGCGAAAATTAGCAGGTATGTTCATTATGGTCACGGATGATGCTCGATGTTTTACTTTATCCCGTTATAGCAGTTTACTAACGGCTGTAGTGGCCTGTAACGGTTTTCTTCTTTATGGAATATCTCAGAAAGTACTTGGCCGATCTTTGTGAAATTTAGCGGGTATGCTCATTATGGTTCACGAATAATGCCCTATGTTTTAGTTTACCGTTATAGCCTTTACTAACGGCTGTAATGCCCTGTAACGGTTTTTCTTTTTTATGGAATATCTCAGAAAGTACTTGGCCGATCTTTCTGAAAATTAGCAGGTATGTTCATTATGGGTCACGGATGATGCCTGATGTTAAAGTTTACCGTTATAGCCGTTACTAACGGCTATAACGGCCCATAACGTGTTTTCTTCTTTATGGAATATCTCAGAAAGCACTTTGTCGATCTTTCTGAAAATTAGCAGGTATTTCCATTATGGGTCACGGATGATCCCCGATGTTTTACTTTACCGTTATAGCTGTTATTTAAACGGCTATAATGCCCATAAGGGGTTTTCTTCTTCATGGAATATCTCAGAAAGTGTTTGACCGATCTTTCTGAAAATTTGTAGGTATGTTCATTATGGGCGACAGATGATGCCCAACGTTTTAGTTTACCGTTATAGCCTTTACTAACGGCTATAACAGCCCATAACGGTTTTTCTTTTTATGGAATGTCTCAGAACGTACGTGGCTGATCTTTCTGAAAATTTGTAGGTATGTTCATTATGGGTCATGGATGATTGCCCGATGTTTTAGTTTACCGTTACTAACGGCTATAACTGCCCGTGACGGTTTTTTCTTCTTCATGGAATATCTCAGAAAGAACGTGGCCGATATTCTGGAAATTTGCAGCTATGTTCATTATGGGTCACAGATGATGCCCGATGTTTTAGTTTACCGTTATAGCCGTTATTAACGGCCCATAATGTTTTCCTTTTTAATGGAAAATCCCAGAAAGTTCTTGGCCGATCTTTCTGAAATTTGTAAGTATGTTCATTATAGGTCACAGATGATGGCCGATGTTTACCAGAATAGCCATTACTAACGGTTATACCAGCCCAAGACAGTTGTTTCTCTTTTAACCTTCGCCGTATGAGGCTCAGATTTATAGCATTTGTCGACCCTGTACAGTTCTATCACGCATGCTTTTCAAGTAGGGATTTTCCTTAACAGCTGAATGTCCGTCGTGGAGTCTCCATGCTTTCCGTATAGGCGTTTTCCTTCACTGCTCAGCGTGCGTGTTAGCACCACGGGGACGGGCACTTGGCATATTCTGCGAAGCAGCCACCAGCTGTGTGACCTATTCATGACCCGCCGGCGGAGGGAAAATTTACAGCCACGGTGGGGCACGCGCTGCCTTGCCCTTCGCTCAACTGACAGGTGTCGGATATCTTATCGCCAGTCTGTTTAGCAGCACAGTGTCATCTATAACTCCCTTTTAGTTGGGTAGCACGCTGCGATTCTTTTTGACTATCCTTGTGAAGAGAGTGCACAGTTTGTCTATCCTCCATTTTCTCTCTCTCTCTCTCTCTCTCTCTCTCTCCCCTCTTCTCTCTCTCTCTCTCTGTCTCTCCTCCTCTCTCTCTCTCTCCCTCTGTCTGTATATCTGTTTCTCTCTTCCTTTTCTCTCTCTCTCTTCCTTATCTGCATTTAATTATTGTTATTTTGTTTATCTTCGTACTATTTGTTTTTGTTTATCAACATTTCATCCTATGATATTGCTGCATGTATTTACAGTAGATTAGCAAGGACAGGTTGGAAGAATAGGCATGCCTAAAACCTTTATCCTTGAATAAAAAACGTTGTTTTTTTTAGTGCGGACGGCAGGAATGGAGGCTCGAGTTTGCAAGCCTGGACAAGTTTTTTTTTCCTTCTCATTTTTTATTAGACTAGTATCTCATTCACTTTCCCTTTGGTGATATGCTGTAGATAATGTGACTCAATAGCTTCCAAGTAGAAAAAGAAAAACAAAGGACACGGAATTACGAAAGCAAGCTTGCTCGGATGAAATTGAACAAAAAACGAATGTTGTTATTTTTTCCGATCCGCAAGCGCTTTGACTCTTCTCTTACCACCACAGGGCAATAAGTGGCGATGCTTCCACGTCAAGTTGATGAATTTATTTTGTATACGATGTGCCAGAATAGAAGAACACTTGCTTAGTTGCACTCCCGAAAATTTTTAGGATCTCGCCTTCCATCAGTAGATATTTAATATTCCATTTTTTTGTCAGATTTTAATAGCCTGGCTACACTGAAAACTCTTTCAGTCTTGATTTACTGAGCTGTAACACCCATACTTCTGCGTCATATATAGAGAAACGTGAGGTGTACTGTACTTTTTTGAGCAGTTTGATTGCAACTTCGTTTTACCAATCCATCCAGGCTAAAATAGCATCTCTCAGTCTCTTTCACACACAGACACTGTCACGCCGAGTCACAACCTTTGCACAAACAAAACACATCTGGAGAGGGAGGAGGAGAGAGAGAGAGAGAGGGGGGGGAGGGAGAGAAGAGAGGGGGGGAGGGGGGGTGAGGGAGAGAGAGAGAGAGAACATAAAATCCTTAGACTTCTTCCTTTTCATTTGTTTATTTACCTCATGCATGCAGGTCTTCAACTCTTGATTTTCCCACCATTTTGCAGGGTTGGGTTTTACTAATGCGCCATTGGCGCATAAATTCTGAAAATGACCCATAAGAGTTCCTGTCAGGGAGTCCAAATGCGCATCGATATTATGAACCAGTGCGTATGTCCGTTTATGTATTGTATGTCAGACAACTTATGAACAAATAAAGAATGAAAAACGTTGAACTTCTTCTCTCATCAATACACAAGGGTTCGTGATCTCAGTTACTGCCCCCCCACCCCCCCCCAAAAAAAAAAAGTGCTCAAAAAGGAAAAACAATTAGAATCCATTCAAAACATGGTGAAAGTTAGTCAACATCACACTCGCCCACACCCACGCGAGCCCTATCCGGTGCAATCAAGATTTCTTCACACAAAAATAAGTACCGGACTATGCAGACACACAAAGTTAACAATCCACCGATGGCAAAGGATAAGGAGACGGGAAAGGGGACCGGGGGCTGGGGTGGGGTGTGGGGGTAGTGAGGGAAGAATTATTATCAGTTGACCTTCCAGTCCCAACAACATCGCACTAAAGCGTACGTCAATTTTTACGCAAAACTGTCATCACGCAAAAACAAACAACTGACAATGGCCTACTACAGGTGACGTGGTGCCTTATATACAAAAGAGAGAAAATCGCTAAGCAACCACAGATCTACATACATGCTCCATGACCTGGCAGAAGGAATCTAGCTCTGCTTTATAAAGATCTTCATGTTACTAGGCCTGTAGCTCGATGATTTTGAATCTATTCATTTAGGAGTCTGAATCAATTCATTTAGGATGATGGAGGTCGGACTGAAGCTGTTGCGGGTACTTCTGAATCTAGGCCTAAGAAAACGTCTCGCAGACAGTTGATCCTTGGGGTGTTGTCAGCAAGAGCACAATGCATCATGTCCAAAAGCCCATGACGTCAGGACAACAGAGTATTGTGGCACAACCCAGTCAGACGGAGCAGGAGTCGGGGCATTGTGCGCAACGCTGAGAAGGTGCTTCTTGCAGGTCCAGTCCTTGCACCTGTCATCAGAACTTGGTTGTCCTGGTGTCTGTCTTCCAGCCACAGGTCTACATCGGCCTTGGCGAAGCTGGGCTTCTTTGCAGCGTTTGGCCTCTCCTGTCCGGCCTGTGGTGGTGCCCTGGGTGGCGCTGCTGGTGGCGCTGCTGGTGGCGCGGCCGCTCTTGTTTGCATTTCTACCCCATCAGGCTGACTGGGATCCACCCGACTGACTGCAGATTTGATGACCTTCTGCAGTTCGGAGGGGAGAATTTTGTTCTGAGTTCTCCGATGGAGTTGGTCCACCATCAGCTGCTCTCCAACTTCTCTGATGAATTTTGATCTTGCGTTCTTGTGGGGCAGTTTGTGAGAAGGAAACTTCTTTTCAAAGACGCATTTGGCCGCGATGGTCCCCCGGTACAACAAGTTAAAAAACATCACCATCGGCCAACGCTGGGTCTTTCCCTTTGTTGTGTAGGCGTGCGCCATTTTGTCAAGCGCATCGACTGCCCCCTTTGTACTGTTGTAGAAAGCACTATATCTGGCTTCTTCTTCGGAGCTTCGGGGTCGACGACTTGTCTTGGTGCATTGTGCTCAAGCAGACAACACTTTTCAACCGCTTTGTTTGGTAGAAGACTAATGTTGTGTTCTCAGTGAACACAAAGCTGGACTCGTGAAGTGGAAGGCCACGTTTTTTCTTGAAGGCTTCAGGCAAAAACCTTTTGTTTTGCCTGACAGTGCCAACGACTGTCAGGCCATTCTCCAAGAGTTATTTGCCAGCTCAATGTCCGTGAAGTAGTTGTCACACGTGACGTTTCTACCACTCTTGAAAAATGGTCTGGCCAGTTTGATGGCAGTGTCTCGGCCAAGGTTTTGCTGTCTGGCCGGCCCCTCTCTGCCCATGTACGGGATGCCATACAGGGGTAGTTGTTCTCAGTATCTGCCACCCAAAATATTTTGATGCCGTACCGATCTGGTTTGGATGGCAGGTACTGGAGAAAGGAACACCCGCCCCCTGAATGGCACAAGTTGCTCATCCACAGTCAGAAAGGGACCGGGGATGTAGTGGGTCTACACCTGTCGGAAGGGTGCAGATGCATCTGTTGCGCGTCTTGTGGGGCGGTTCCTTGTCATCGAACCCCAGGTTTGTCAGAATTTCGACAAATCTTGCTCTGCCCATAATGGCACGAGCCATAGGATTCCCATAAAATTTGTCCCAGATTGTTTCTGTGCTCGTCATGCTCTGCTTGAGTGTTCCATGGACCAAGAGAGCGCCAATTAGGGCACGGATTTCCACTGAATCTGTGTCTTTCCAGCTGCCAGGTTTCCTCCTCTTTCCTTCTAGATTTGTGTAGTTCACAATGTCAGAAATGATGTCGTCAGAGAGAAAAAGCCTGAAGCTGTCAACCGGATCAGACACAGAATCAGTGGCGGGGATTTGGGTCACTGGAGTTTTGTATATGTTCTCGGCTCTTGTCCGAGAACTGTTGCGGCGCTGGGGCAACATGCTCCACGTCACTCCAGCTTTGGAATTGAGAATTTGCTCACCCCCCTCTGCCCCACCTGTATCGGTATTATCTAAGGCAGACATGTCAGTGTCATTTCTCAGAGACCTGATGGTCCCAAAATTGTCTCCGCACATTGGCAATCACGCCTGGCTGCAGTTCAGTGAACATAGGACCGACACCATCTTCATCGAAGAGCTGTCGTCAACCCGCACTTCTTCCACAAGGTGCGCCCGGAAATTCCTCGCCGTCGCTTGTGGCAGCATCGTCACTGTCCACCGATGAGTCTGCGTCCTTCCCGTCGTCATCAAAAACTTGAACTGAAACAGAATATGAGTAACCACCTAAAACTTCTGAGAATCAATTGCGCTCTCTCTCTCTCTCTCTCTCTCTCTTTCTCTCTTCTCTCTCTCTCTCTCTCCTCTCTATCTCTCTCTCTCTCTCTCTCTTCTCTATCTCTTCTCTCCACTCTCTCTCTCTCCTCACACACACACACACTGTGACAGACACACACACACACACAGATTTATCGAGAACATGTCGATACGTCCCAGTACCATTACGTCCCAGTACCATTGCGTCCCAATACCATTGCGTCCCAGTACCATTAGGTCCCAATACAATTACGTGCCATTGCGCCCCCGTACCATTAGGTCCCAATACTAGTGAATTTAATATCTGAGATTTTACTGTTAGTCCAGTAAAATTAGTACAAAAATCGGCTTGAGTGCAAACTAATTCCTTTCTAAGCTTTTTGAGTTTTTGTCCATTCTACAAACCCTCGGCAGTCAGAAAAACTAAAGTCTACCAAAATTTGAAGGGGCGAACATTATTTAATAGCTCTCTTAATATAGAGACCCCCTCTGGCTGTTTGAAAAAATTCTGCAGTCCAAGAAGAAAACGTTTCACTGAACATGGCAAACATATGCAAACAGAATCTGATCTCAGTCCTGTATTTCACGCCTCAGAACAAGTCAGAACAAGTCACAGTGAGTTTCTTTAAAAAAATTTTTTTTTAAAGCTGGGGAGGGGGGGGGGGGAGCACAAAGAACAATTTGATCATATGTCTTCGTCCGACAGGGGTCCGTCTTCAAGAATGTGCATCTTGCTGGCTGAGTTTGTACAGGTCTCTCCTCTACATTCTGCACATCCAACAGTGCAGACAAGTCCATGAAGACGACAAGAGCATTTGGACGATTGACAGTCTGTTTTACAGCTGCACCTGATGACATGAAGAAGTTCCTCGGGAGGTGCTGTAATATCTGTCAGAACCGGAAACATGATGTCAGCTATGCCCCATCCCCAGGCTGTGGGATCCATGTGGAAGGAATCCTCCTTAGGTGTACTGATCCATTCTTGTACCTGGTAAAAAGTGCGAAGGGAATGGAACTTTGCTGCTGTTGATGTTGGTGGTAGTTTGTTGAGCTGCAAGATTGTTGTGCAACTTGACAGTTTTTGGATGTATTTCACATGTCGCAATGTGTTCAAACTGTCATCTGCCTTACCACCATATAGAATGACCAATGCTTTTTCTCCTGCGTCAATGATTTCGTTTTTGCTGCTGCTTGGGCAAGAGAACACCTCAGCAGTCTTCTTGAAGGTGACCGAATCAGGAGTTTCCGGAGTGGAAGAGACTTGCCAATGGAGAAGAGGCTGCTGGTTGTATCGCAGCCTCCGATGGCATGCACAAAAAGTATATTTTGACGCCAAGAACATTTTGAACTGCTTTGATGTTCCACACCTTGGTACTTTTCCTGGAGGTTGATGTGAAAAATACATCCTGATGTTCTGGGTTTACATGGTGCAGGAGGAGAACCAAGAGATCTGTGTCTTCCCCAACTACTGCTGTCTGCATTGCTACAGCCTTTTTCAGTGCTGTTTTCACTATCATACAATCAGCATCACCGGCTGCTTGAACTGCTTCAAAGCCATTTTCTCTCAGCATGTTTGCTAAAAGTTTGATGAAACACTCTTTGTTTGCAGAGCTGGCAAGAAAACGTTGCTTTGTGTCACCAAGTGTCAAGACCGACCCCTGGAGGTCTGCCCTGACAGGATCGGTCTAGGTGGGAGTGAAGGGAGTGACTGACCTCACACGCTCCGCAAGAGACCACACAATAAAGATTACGATACAACACCCCATTTATTCACACCAGCAAAATAAACATTCCAACACACGCACCATGCACGATCACAATAAAGCACTCCAACGCACACAACATGCACAATCACGATCAAGCACTCCAACGCACACAACATGCACAATCACGATCAAGCACTCCCACACCCACAACATGCACGATTATAAATAAATATTTCGCCATACGACGTACACGATCACATTACAGCATTCCAGCACATATGACATGTACACAATTATAAAGAAATATTTCCAGTATTGACCCTTTCTCACACCACGGAGTGCGTCCACATCCCTGCCCCTGTCAAGTCCGCAGGAGCACCCTGTCGCACTAGGTGCTCCGAGCCGGGTTGGTTCTCGCAGGGAGTCGCCAAAGCCGACACCCTCGACTCCCAAGCGGGCAGTGAAGAGCGTGTCCGGGGGGGGGGGGGGGACGTAGCTGTTACTGGAGGTCCTGGACGGGGGTCCAGGCCGGCCAGTCGAGACGGCGGGCTCCCCTAGCAGTCCACGGTCCCGACCAAGGCGTGGCCTCGACCAGCGCGTGGCACCATCTCGTCCGTGGTCTCAGCCAGAACGTGGCCTCGACCAGCACGTGGCACCATCCAGTTCGTGCTCCAGGTGAAGCCCCGGAGGGGGGGAGGACGTAGCTGGGAGGAGAGTCGGAGAGGAGGAAAAAGAAGGAAGGAG
>JAFLJL010005865.1:10000-12226 GCA_018398815.1 Conus ventricosus | reverse complement strand
CCCCTTCTCTCACACCGCTAACTTTCCTTCTTAGGAAATAATCAAACAGCGCCATCGCTTAATACTGCCACCACATTGCAAATAGTAATTAATGGCAAATTGTCACATTTTATAAACACATTCAAAATAACAAAATCTCCAACCACGCATCCGAACGACAAATCATGCGTACGCACGCTCGTGAACATAAACTCGTTCTCCTTGCACACACAAACAGACGGTGGCCGAAGGATAAAAGTCCGGCGAATGTGACAGGGCGGACGAGCGAGACCAAGCAAGTTCCAACCCTGAATCACCAGGTTCTCTCCCTTCCCCACCGACTACCGCATCACCAGATACATAAACAGGAGAAAGAATTTTGGAAATAATTTAGAATGGCCAGGTTAAAGATGGAATTAACCAGAGAAAAGGTCTCACACAATATTTCTCTTACAATTTCGAAAACAAAAGAAAATTGCGCAAAAGTGAAGACTAAGCCGGCTAACAACAACAAATCAAAACAAACAGACCACGAAACTGATGCTTACCAGCTACCCGTGGGTGACCCCGAAGAGGCGGGTCAAAGGACTCTCTCTACCCTCTGTCCAGTCGAGAGGACAGAGGCGAAGATGCGGAAAAGAAGAAGTGATGTCCCCTCTCCTACAGGCCGACTGCAGGAATTGAAAGTACTGACTGTACTCTCGACGATAAGGTAAAGAACCAGGACTGGAGCAGGCGCCCCCAGAGACATCTTCCGCTCGAGTGAAGAGCTGACCTCCCTCAGCAATGGCGGCCAACATGCCATGCTGCGTCACAGAGTGAGCATACTTCAAACTAAAAGAAACGAAGCACGTGCGACAGGTAAAAAGACAGGCGAGAGGCCGATAGACAGAAAGTTCGAGAGAAAGGTACCGGCCACCCGTGAACTTGCAGGATGAATAGCACGGGCGGTGGAATTAGAGAGAGAGAGAGAAAAAGCAAACCGAAGTTGAGCTGAACCACCCAAGGTGCAACTGCACCACAAGCCACCCTAAGGGACGGATACACGACAACAGCAACGACAATAAACAAATAAGTAATTCCGCACCCTAGGTGGGTCCGAACGTCGTAGGCCTCGTGACAACTCGTGACATTGGTCAATACCTTACTGAATTTTGGGGACTGAGTAGTGCAGTTCATGAAGATCAACACCACACTCACAGGCAGCAGCCCAGTCACAGTCGGAGGCGAGCCCATCAGGGAAGTAGATCCTTTGTCTACTTGGGAAGCGTAGTTGACAAGCAGGGGGGCACTGACCGAGACATCATGGCCAGATAAGCAAGGCGCGAGCAGCATTCATCATGCTAAAGAACATCTGGGCCTAGATAAGAAAGACAACAAAATTGCGTATCGTCAATTCAAACGTGAAGTCGGTTCTGCTCTACGGCTCCGAGACTTGGAGAATGACCAAGGCAATACAACAACAACAAAAATTCAGACCTTCATCAGCACCTGTCTGAGGCGCATCTTCAAATCAGATGGCCAGAGAAGATCAACAATGAAGATCTATGGAAGCAAGCAGGACAGGAACCAGTGGCCAAGTAGATTCTGCGGAGGAAGTGGGGCTGGATTGGACATACTCTCAGGAAGACAAGCATCCAGCACCACACGCTAAGCCCTGACATGGAACCGGAGGGGAAAATGAAGAGAGGCCGACCTCTCAGCAGCTGGAGGCGAGACACTGAGGCAGAGGTAAAGAGGCAGGGGACCAACTGGACAGGCATTCAGCAAGCAGCCCAGAACCGAGTGCGATGGCGGAGTGTTGTCGATGGCCTATGCTCACCCTTGAGCTATGGGCCTAAGTAAGTAAGTAAGTAGTGCAGTTCGCCTTCGTGAAATGGTATATCTGTTTGCTCTTAAAACGTTTCTATGAGTTAAGAGACAAACACCAAATGGCTTGAGATATGGAGAAACAAAGAGATACTTAATTTTCATGAATTTTGCAGTCATTTGTGTACGATGTTGGCTATAGCTAACAAGAATGGATGAGACAAGATTTCCACGAAAAGCATATTGTACATTGTTTGATTTAGGTTTGTCGTGGGGGAGGGGGGAGGTTCCATGGTGCTTTCCACGTGATTTGCCACTCGCTCACCGTGAGACACGTTCTTGCAGAGTGTTGGGGACCTGCATGGTGTTGGACATAGACTCTCTGCGGCGACTCCATGGGGAACGAGGGAGGGCAGAAGGCGAGAGGGGGTTGGGGAG
>JAFLJL010005865.1:0-5000 GCA_018398815.1 Conus ventricosus | reverse complement strand
AATGAGTAGAAATGATACGTCTGGTGTTTGAGGAAGCGCTTACATCTTTCTGTCTTTGTATATTGAAAGTTGTCTGAGTTTGGGTTTGTTTGGTGTTTTTTTTCGTCTTTCTCTCCTTGTGTTTTGAAAATTGTTTGGAAAAGTTAGTTGCAAAGTGAGGCGACTGCAGGCAGAAATCTAAACATATCCAAAAAAAAAAAAAAAAAAAAGAATTAAGTATTATATCCGCCAAACATGAACAAACGATTCACAAGACAAAACACGACGCGTTTCAACGTCCATCTTGCGCCGAATTCAATGAGATGAGTGATTCATTTTCGTTGTCCTTAGTGTTGTGTATCTTGCCTGAAGAAGACCTAAGAGGTCGAACCGTGTCATGTTTTGTCTTGTGATTCGTATTTTCATGTTTGGCGGATACAGTACTTAATTTTGTTTAAAGATTTGTTTGAGAAAGTTTCTTCGTCCTTCTCTCCTTGTGTATTGAGGGTTGGTTTTAGGAAGTTCATACGGCTTCAGCTGCATGTGTGTTTGAGAGTTGTTTATTTCAACGGCTTCCGCTGCCTCTTGTGTATTGAGAGTTGTTACAGGACGTTTCTATGTCCCTCGCTCCTTTTCTGTAATGTCTGTCTGTCTCTCTCTCTCTCTCTCTCTCTCTCTCTCTGCAGATATGAATGCTTATTTCCCCCTATTTCGTCAATCTAAGACATAAGAGCAAGCTTTGTTTATAACTCAATATTTCTTGCAGTCATTGCAACACCAAGCTGCTCTGTAAGTTGCTGGAACGGTGCGCGGTACTTATCATTGGAATTTATTAGTTTGTTGTATATATATATTATATATTTTTTTTTTTTTTCCATTGTTTCTGTCATTATTAATATGTGCAGTTTGTTTAGTTGAATGTTGTAGAATAGCAAGGACAGATTGGAAGAATAGGCACTGCCTAAAATCTCTATCCTTGAGTAATAAAGTTTTTGAGTCTTGAGTCTCTGCTCTCTCTCTCTCTCTCTCTCTCTTCTCCATCCGTCCGTCCCTCCATCCATCCATCTCCTCTCTCTCTCTCTCTCTCTCCCCCAACTTCGCCACCCCTTCCCCCCCCCCCCCCTCCTCCCCCCTTACTGTCGTTAAGGCTGTGGGTGAACGTTGTCATCAGTGCTGCTTCAGCCAAGGTGATCCGCAGTGATCCTCCTAATGACAACTCATTTCCACGTCCTTGGCTGTTAGAGCTGGGCATGTAATGCCTCCTGGCTCCTTCCTCTTTTCTTTCCTGTGGTTTTCTTTCTTTCTTTCTTTTTAAATCTGTGTTTGTGTGTGTGAGATATGAAAAAAATCCACTTATTGGCATTAATAATGTACACAAACTTCGTACAAAGTTATTTTTAAAAAAACGTGACATAACTTCTCATCTCAAATCCATCAAAATCATGATGTTCGAAGAAAAAAAAATACAGACTAATTTCAGTTTCACAGTTTTTCTAACACGATCCAACGTCGCGGACTACGTTGAATAGAAAAGAATATACAGTACATATCTGTTTATCCGTATTATATATATATATAATATATATATATATATATATATATATATATATAAACAAAGCTTCCTCTTATGTCTTAGATTGAAGAAATAGGGGAGATACGCATTCATATCTGCAGTGGTAGATGATTCTGCCTAACTAACAGTATGTGCTTGAGTGGTGAATGGGGAAAAATAAAATAAATGCTTCTCAAAATGAGACTTCAGCAAGCTTATATTCTCCAAGGGGAGACATCCTCCAATAGGGAGGGAAACTCACTAACATATAACTCCTGGTCATATACCGATATTTCGAAACTTGGTGGTTTCTCCTCAGTGACCGCGGAAAGTGGTAATTTGACTCCTCTGCCTTTTCAGTTTTAAGAAGAATGCAATCCCAGAAAAGGCTGGTGTGCAATACCGTAGTATGTTTGTTGAGTTTTCAAAAAACCAACCAAAGGTGCCATCTAAGAAGCAAAAGAAAATCATGAAAGAGCAAAACAAGCTACATTTTCTTGTGAAAAGTAGAAAATATAAAAAGATATCCTCAAAGACACAAGTGCTGAGGGCCAGTTCTTGGAATGAATCTGCAAGGGACTAAAATACAACAAACTAATAAATTCCAAGGATAAATACCGAGCACCGTTCCATCAACTTACAGAGCAGCTTGGTGTTGCAATGACTGCAAGAAATATTGAATTATAAACAAAGCTTGCTCTTATGTCTTAGATTGAATCATCTACCACTGCAGATATGAATGCGTATCTCCCCCTATTTCTTCAATCTAAGACATAAGAGCAAGCTTTGTTTATAATTCAATATTTCTTGCAGTCATTGCAACACCAAGCTGCTCTGTAAGTTGCTGGAACGGTGCTCGGTATTTATCCTTGGAATTTATTAGTTTGTTGTATATATAATATATATATATATATATATATATATATATATATATATATATATATATATATATATATAATATATATATATTGTGCATAATATAGCTATTAACCCCATATTGGTTTAATATATGGTGGCCATGTTGTTTAGTAGTTTGCGTAATTCATCTCCATCAAGGACATGTAGTTCTTCATTGTATATCTGTTGTCCACCTCCCTCAAAAACATGTGTTGGTTAGTTTTTGTTGTTGTTAAATCTACATTTATAAATGGAATATTTTCCCCAGTAGAATGATCAGATCTAGCATATCGGTTTTGTTTTTACATCAGTACCAGATAATACAGTCTCCACATTAAGGGGCTATCTTTTACAGTGTGAACATTTAACTTTTAGAATTCTTTCAAGCTCTTCCCAGAAAGTTCCAGTAAAATCACATCCCCACAGGTAGTGATTAATTGAATATCTCTCTCTATTGCAGAATAACATTTCTCGTTCTCAGCTATTTGCATACTTTTCAAAGCCTATTTCCAACCAGAATTCTATGACGTATTTTTAACTGGAACCATTTCACAGTTTTGTTTCTTTGATTTTCTTAATCCTTTTCAATACATGCATCTAATCAATCGGTTGTGAAGACGATGTTCGCACTTGACAAAGGAAACCGATTTTAAAAAACGTCATTGACTTTCAGCATAATATCGAAATAAAGGCGTCTTCCTTTAGTGAAAATACACTTTTTTTTTCAAGTGCTAAAGTTCTGGCTTTACCTATGTTACTATCCGTTATAAACATTCCTTTTTTTGCGTAGGCTGTGACCGATCGCTCGCAATTTATCCAATTAGAAACTCGACATGAAATCCTAGCTTCACTGGTTAGTTCCTGGGGGTTTAAAAAATTGTCATTGCCATCGAATAAATGAATGACTAGAAGTATATATTGTGTTTTTTCTTGTGAAAGAATGGGTTTTCTCCCCTAACTTCTCAAAAAAGAAAATATGACCAGTAGCTGATCTGTACTGTACTTTGTGTAACTGTACAATCATTTTTGCAGAACATTTGATTTTTTTTTTCTTTCTCTTTTTTTCTTTTTTGTCCTTCCTCATCATCACCTCCCCCACCCCCTCATTTTTTTTCTAAGGCTTCTTAATTTTCAGCCCTTAGCAGCCAGTCAGAGGCCAACGGAAAACTTAGGCAGTTTGATTACATCGATTGAAGCTGATGGCAACAACATTACCCTCCCCATCTTCCTGTCTTCCACCACCACATTCCCTGTTACCCCTCTCCTCTCTCTCGCTCGCTCGCCGCTCGCTCGCTCGCCTAGTTACCCCCCTACACAGTTCCCTCTTCTTACTGACAAGAGAATCGTTACATGTAGGAGTATTTTCCTGGGTTTTCTTTGTTGTTGTTGTTACTGTTTGTATGTGTTTTCTTCCGATTACTTGCAAAGTTTTTTTCTGTTTTTTGTTGTTGTTTTTTTTTGTTTTTTTCTGTGTTCCAGTCGGCTCTTATTTCCTCAACAACAACACAAATTGCTGTTATATTCCGGAAGCCAGTGCTTTAGGCTGGCATTGATAAGATGTCTTTATTGTACATCCTCCCCCCCCCCCCCCCCCTTCCTTCTCCACTGCCTGCCCCTCTCCACATGCAACTTGTTTACACATCGCTCCTTGCAGCCTACCTCCCTCTTCTGCTGCAACCTCCATCCTCCACCCTCTGCCCCCCTCCCCGTTTTACCCTCTTACTTTGGTCACCTCCCTACTTTCCTGCCAATCGTTTTACAGTCCTCCGCTCTTTTTCCTTCAAGATTCCTTACCCCGCACAGAGAGACAACGACACACACACACACACACACACACACACACACACACACACACACACACACACACACACACACACACACACACGCCCCACAGACGGACACACACACATACGCGCGCACACACACACATACACACACACACCACACAACCACACACACACACACACACACACACACACTCCTCTCCCCTCTCTCTCTCTCACTCACTTCACTCACTCACTCACTCACTCACTCACTCACTCACTCACACGCACGCACGCACGCGCGCGCACCACATTCTCTCTCTCACTCACTTCTCCTCCCCCTTCTCTCTCTTCTCTGTCTCTCTCTCTCCTCTCTCTCTCTCTTTTCCCCGCACTAGCATGCACACACCACACCTTTCTCCCTCCGCCCCCCCCCCCCCCGCACCCTACAAACTCGTCTATCTCTCTCTCTCCTCTCTCTCTCTCTCTCTCTCTCTCTCTCTCTCTCTCGTTCACACACAACACAACACACACACACACACACACACTCTCTCTCTCTCTCTCTCTTTTCTCTCTTCTCCCTCCTCTCTCTCTCTCCTCTCTTTCCTTTTTCCTAGAGGAGCTTCATTGACTTAATTCCATATCAGCTGTGTCTAACCAGGTTTCCTTTTTCGGCAACACATATGATCGAATTTTTTTCAAATTTGCATCTTTGGTTTGTGTATGCCTGTTTATGTAATTCTGGCACATTGTTCTGCTACTTCTTCCCCTTACCAAGCTCACTCTCTCCTGCAACGCCCCCCCCCCCC
>JAFLJL010005864.1:0-12329 GCA_018398815.1 Conus ventricosus | reverse complement strand
AGAAACAGCACACCTCTTTTCAAAAAATCGGGGACATTCCCTCAACTATGAATAATGCAGAAATTGAACGCCTATTAATCTTATCTCACTATAAAAGGTTACAATATCCAATGATGAAACGGACAGTAGCGATTACAAACAAGGCAATGAATCTGCGCGAGTAATGGATGCTTCATAAATAACAAGCTCAGCACTTAAAATAGATAACGAACAATAGGTTTATGTACTTCATGGATAATATACATATATTGCCGGGATATATGTTCTAGTAATGCAATGAACCTATTAGCACATATAATAATGACAACATCTGGCAAGAGTTGGACCTAAAATACAGAACACACACATGTGGTGAGCACGTTTATGACAACAAGACCGCACACATTTGCTTCAGGGAAGTTGACATGCGATGAGTTCAGAGAAGAGAAGAGAAGAAAAAAAAAAGAGAAGAGAAGGAAAAGAAGAAAAGAAAAAAAATAAGATAAGATACGAGAAACAAGACAAGACAAGATAAGATCAGATGAGATAAGATGAGATGACATAAGGAAAGATAAGCTAAGATACAATAATATTAGTGAGAATGAGGTAAAGTGAGATAAGGTCAGATATTTCAAGATAAGTAAAGATACGATAAGATAAGATGAGATGAGATGAGACAAAGTGAGATAAGGTCAGATATTTCAAGATGACAAATCATACCAGGTGGCAACAATCACAACAGAAGCAAAACCAGAACATTTGAACACGCCTGAAACGAATAGTAACCGTATTTCTACGATATCAGTAAGAAACCACAACGTTTGACAGTAAATACCCCACACCGTATTTCCTTTGTACCTCTAAAACTATAATCAGTAAGAAACACGACGTTTAACAGAAAATACACACACCGTATTATTTCAATGTATCTCTAAATATGGACATCACGAGATGAAAACCCTTTAAAAGACTGGAATCAAAGATGAAATATATGTGACAGCCCGGCACACATTGCCTTTTAACCATGACAACATCAGGATTCTAACTGATTGTCATGAAGATTTGGTAGGTGACAAAAACACAAGTCAGGGCTAAATCATCGGGCTGCCAGGACGAGTCATTGCGCCCGGAGGGGAAGGGGCGAGGACAGAGGGGAAGAGGGGGGTGGAGGAATGGGATGGGGGGGTGGGTGTGCGAGACGAGGGTTTGGAAAAAGGAAAATAGGAGAAAGGGATAGGACTGGGACGGGCCCGACGACTGCTGACGGAATACTTGACAAAAAAAAAAGTGAAGGAGAGAGTGGAGAGTGTGAGCTTTAAAAAGAGGGGGAGATAATGAGGAAGTATGGGGTATACCAGGCATGGGTGAAGGGGGTGGAAGTGAAGAGGGGGTGGCATGGGGATGGTGAGGCAATGGGGATGGTGAGGCAATGGGGATGGTGGAGGCAATGGGGATGGTGGGCAATGGGGATGGTAAGGCAATGAGGCAATGGGGATGGGGAGGCAAGGGGATGGGGAGGCAATTGGGGATGGTGAGGCAATGAGGATGGTGAGGCAATGAGGCAATGGGGATGGGTGAGGCAATGAGGATGGTGAGGCAATGGGGAAAGGTGAGGCAATGGGATGGTGAGGCAATGGGGATGGTGAGGCAATGAGGATGGTGAGGCAATGGGGATGGTGAGGCAATGGGGAGGTGAGGCAATGAGGCAATGGGGATGGTGAGGCAATGGGGATGGTGAGGGAAAGGGGATGGGGGAGGCAATGAGGATGGTGAGGCAATGGGGATGGTGAGGCAATGGGGATGGTGAGGCAATGGGGATGGTGAGGCAATGGGGATGGTGAGGCAATGAGGCAATGGGGATGTGAGGCAATGAGGAAAGGTGAGGCAATGGATGGGGAGGCAATGGGGATGGTGAGGCAATGAGGCAATGGGGATGGTGAGGCAATGGGCAATGGGGATGGTGAGGCAATGGGGATGGTGAGGGAATGGGGGTGGTGAGGCAATGAGGCAATGGGGATGGTGAGGCAATGGGGATGGTGAGGCAATGGGGATGGCGAGGCAATGGGGATGGTGAGGCCAATGAGGCAATGGGGGGTGGTGAGGCAATGGGCAATGGGGATGGTTTAGGCAATGGGGATGGGGAGGCAATGGGGATGGTGAGGCAATGAGGGAATGGGGATGGTGAGGCAATGGGGATGGTGAGGCAATGGGGGTGGTGGGGGCAATGAAGGGCAATGGGGATGGTGAGGCAATGAGGCAATGGGGGATGGGAGGCAATGGGGATGGTAGCATGGGAGGGATGGCCCAAAGAGGATGGTGAGGCAATGGGGATGGTGGGGGCAATGAGGCAATGGGGATGGTGAGGCAAAGGGGATGGTGGGCAATGAGGCAATGAGGATGGTGAGGCAATGGGGATGGTGAGGCAATGGGATGTGAGGCAATTGGGGATGGTGAGCAATGGGGATGGGGAGGCAATGAGGGCAAAGGGATGGTGAGGCAATGAGGCAATGGGGATGGTGAGGCAAATGGGGATGGTGAGGCAATGGGGATGGTGAGGCTGTAACACGGTGAGGAACAGGAGCGTATAATCTACACACTATGCGGACTATATAGCTGTAAATAATTTTCAAATCGCAGAAAACACGACTGGCGCGTATAATCGAAATGCCATAAACCACAAACAAGGTGTATATAATCTTGGTATCACGTCACAGAGACGCCATTAACCCGTGTAATTTTAGCACAGTACAACCACTCTGTCAACACGGTTAGATCTGCTCGCTATAAACAAACAATCGGCGCGTATGATATGCATATAACAAACTTAGAGTTTTGCCCTATGATCTAGACATCGTGTACACAAAAGTAGATGGATTTTTAATACAAATCTAATCAGAGAACTGGTGAGCACGACTGACGCGTCAATAAGGACAGATGTTTGTAAACAGTCAGCGCATTAAGATGACCGGGCCATTTTTGTCTGGCCAGTCTAGTGATGCGAAAAGGACCCGCCAGCCGTCATGAATTAAATTTCTTCTTCTTCTGCGTACGCAGACTGATGCTCCTGCGGACACTCCCTGTATGGACAGGTAAGTATTAATCCATCTAACCAACAAAGGGAGGGAGTTTGTGTGCATGACTGTTTTTTAAAAATTTATTTCACCATTAAGGCAGTCATTATCCCTCTTCGGGGAAGGTGCTGCTATGTGTAACGAGTCATCCACCCAAAGGCCAAACTGGGCCTTTTCTTCCGAAAGTTGATGGGATTTTACGTGTGTGCAAGATGTTATGCGTGCGTTCACACACGAACCTCGGTTTATAGGCTCATTCGAAGGACTTGTATGGGAAATGGAGTCAGAACTAATATTTAAATCCGAGGGAAAATCTCCCTTACCGAAACGGCCCGGCGAAGATTTCGAACCCGCAACCCTTGGATTACGAGTCCCGGGGCTCTTAAAACCCAAATGAGCTATTCCCGGCCCCGAATTAATTTTAGTACAACATACTTACCGACGTCTCTCACTGCATTGCAGACTCCGCTCGAAGTCTTAATCCTGTTGTGCAAACATTCGCGGAGGATGACTAAGGTAACATTCGTTGAGTTTGGAAAACTGGGAAAATAGATATCCCTCCTCTCAGCTTTTAATTTTTCTTCTTAAATTCTAGAATCAAAATACACCAAAATATACGTGACTATCTGAATAAAATGAAGCTTAATACAAAGGCACAGAGTTGATATGATATAGTGTAGATGTAATGTGTTTATATTGCTGGCCTGCGTTGAGAATCTAAAGACAAAATAACGTCAGCATATGCCTGTGTGTTGCGCGCTAAATGTAACACAGAGATAACCACCTAACGGAAACTGTGCGCAGGAAAGCTTATGGCGCCCGGAAGAGCAAGTCTGAGGAGTTCTCAAGAGGGGCAAAACGGGGAGATGACTTGGTCACTACTTTCGCTTTTTCTTTATGACAAGATCCACACATAGTTGCAATAGTTCTGGTTGGATTCTGGTCATGTCGGCAGTCGAGGCTGTCAGAAAACCAGAGCTCAGGCTTACGTCTAAGGCATCTTGTTTGAGAACTGGAACAGCAAACGGATGAAAAACTCGTTCAAATCCGTCCAAGCCTTAACACGTTTTCCTGCTTTACCATAGGTAGCCTTAGAAAGAAAGCACTTTTGTGCGATTGCATCGGCCAGTTTTTTCTTCTGTTCTTTTTCCTTCTCCTCCTCCTGCTCCTCCTGCTCCACCTCCTCCTCCTCCTTCCCTTCTTCTCGTCCTTCTTCTTTCTTGACAAAGTAACCTTTTTTTAAAATTGAAAAAGCTCCGTGGTGCATTCCATGCAATATACTACTCACAATAAAACATGTTCTTCTAGAGGGTGGGGACTTACATGATGTCGGACATAAACACTTTACAACAGACTCCATGAAAAACTTAGGGCAGATTTGCTCTAAGAGATGTGACATTTGAGCTCCTAGAGGAAATAAAAAAGTTCTCATTTGATCTAAGATCTTACGGAAGAAAGATTTCGGTTGTTTGCAGAAATCTGGTTTAATGAGATTTAGAGACACCAACAACGCCGTGGAAAAAGCACATGTGGTGGAAAGAACAGGCCACATAGCTAAAATAGAGACCAACATAGACTAAAAGACTGGTCACGTCAACTGAGATGAATAATGTTCAAAATATTCAGACCGAAAGAGAGGGAGGAGAGAGAGGATGGGAGGGGAGGACTCACCCTCGTACATTGAAATTCGGTGTGTGTGGGACTGTTCTCCTCCTCACAAGAATGGGGAAAATCCTACCACACTAAAATAAGAGTCACCCTTCAGTGTTCTCTGTACCACGATCACGGCAGAGGCTTTTCTGAGGTGACTTGTGGGGCGCTGTGCACGTCCAACGCCTGGGGTCACAAGGAGAAAATAGTCCACGTTCAGTGTGGCGGGGTTCTGCTCAGCTTCAGATTTCCTTCTGCAGGAGGCGGCGGTGGGTTGGGGAGACCCGCTGAAAGACACACAACACACACACACACGCACACACACACGACGCACGCACACAAAACCCCACACACGCGCGCGCACGCAACACACACACACACACACACACACACACCACACACACACACACACACACACACACACGCATGCACGCACGCAACGCACGCACACTTACACACACAAGCACACACACACAGCACACACGCACACCACACACACAAACACTTGATTTTTACTTTGTTTCCCTGCTTTAGCCCTTAACAGCAAAAGGGATACAGCCAATGACCCACTAGGTAGTGACCATGTGCCAATACTTTTATCTTTTAAAGAATCCGTTGGATCTGAAGTTAGTGGTGTAGATGTTATACCCAAATTTAATTTCATAAAGGCAGATTGGGAAACTTTTCAAAATTACCTCACTGAGAAGACTGAGAGTGAAGTTAAATTTTTGAGGATGTTAAAATCTTTTTGATAACTTTCAGAAACAGTTCTTTAGGCTGCTGCTTTAGCTATTCCAAAAAAAAGGACCAAAAGGTGTGAAACATTCTCAGGGAATGTCTGGTGGAATCAGGCTTGCGAGGAGGCGTTAAAGCAAAAACATTAGCTTATCTTAATTGGCTAAAGTTAGAAAAGTTCCTGTGCAAGAGATAAAAGATGCAGCTCAAAAAGAAATGTGCAGTACAAAAATAAACAAACAGAGTTCCCAGCGCAAGCAAAAAGAGGTCGGGTTTAAAAATTCTGTCTAAATGAAGTATCTGATTTGTAAAGACTTGAAAAAGGTGTGGGATAAGGTGAAAGAAATGAAATGGGGCATTAAACCCAAGATTACCCAATCAAACAAAAATAAAGAATTTCTATCCCCCAAAGAAAAGGCTGGGGAATTTGCATCTATGTACGTTAAAACATGTTGTATGGAATGTTTGCCTAATGAGCAAAGTCGTTTAGATTGAAAGAAAAAAATACTGATAACTATAGAGATCCTGTACCAAACAACAACAGTACTATAAATGTATCAATATCTTTACAGGAAGTCAGGAATGCTGCCCGTTGTTGGGAAATAAAAGGTTTCGGTTGGTTTGGAGGGATTTCTTACACGATGTTAAACCATTTACCAGAGAACTGGATAGTCATTTACATAAATTATTTAACAAATGTTGGGAAGTGGACAATTCCCGATTATATGGAAGACGTCATTGTGACTCCTATTCTAAAGCAGGCAAGCCTCGCTGAGACGTCTAGCTATAGACCCATTTCATCACGTCTCATACTGGAAAAGTCAGGGAAAAAAAATAAAAAATTTTAGAATGGCCTATTACTGTGATAAAAATGATGTATTTTCTTCACATCAATCTGGATTAGAAAAGGACGAAGTACAATTGACACCTGACACGACTAACTACTAAAATTAAGAAACAGTTTGCTAAACGTAAAAGTGTCCTTGCTTCCTTCTTTGATCTTACTAAAGCTTACGATAGAGTGTGGCACAGCCGATTATTATATAAATTAAAACAAATTGGTCTTTCTGGTCACGTCTACAATTATGTGAAATCATTTTTAAGGGGGGGGGGGGAACACATAATGACCAAAGTTGGTGGACTTTATCATCCTCAAGATCTAAAATATGGGAATTCCACAAGGTTCTAAAATCTCCCCAGTTTATTAAAATGTAATGCTATATGACTTATATAACATGTTTTTTCATCATATACCAAGGTAGCTCAATATGCTGATGACATTGCAATTTTGGATTAATGTATCTTTAAAGAAAGAAAAATTTACGTCACATAAATTATATTCAGAAGCTCTTCAGAAACGAGCGGATAAATTAAATAGTTATATGCATTTGAATGGTTTTAAATTCTCTTTTGGGAAAGACACATTTGGTTTCTTTAACAATGGATATAACCCAAGTAACCTGCCTAAATTCTTTCTGGGAGGAGGGGAAAATTTTTTATAAACTTGAAGTAAAATTTTTAGGTGTCCTACTTACCCCAAAACTAAACTGGAAAAAACATATTGACTCAATTGTTACTAAAGCAGTTAAAAGTTTGAATTTCAAATTGTCATATTCTCCTTTGGGGACAGGATCCTAAAGTTTTGTTGCATTTAGCAACCAGTCTTGTACGATCAAGATTGACTTACGGACAGGAAGTATTCTTTTCTGCTTCGCGATCGCATTTAAAGAAACTTCAAAGAATTGACAGTAAAGCTGTAAAGTTGGCCCTGGGTGTTCCTGTGCACCTAAGTCCTCTGAAGCTTAAAGATAGCAGGCCTTTTGCCACTTGATGAAGAAAGGAAAATAAGTTCTGTAAAATATGTAGTGTACGGATTGCGGTGGGCGACCTTAAAGAGTTAAATACCGATCCGACATTGATTTTTCGAAAAATGGGACAGAAAAATTCAAATTTAAGGGGACGCTTCGTTCTATGTTTCAGACGTTTTTAAATTTATCAAAGATTGACCCATACGAGGTAGCGCCACGCGTTACTGGTTCAGCCGGTACCCCCTTGGGGGAAATAACGGAAGTAACAGTTAACAAATTTTTTTTTCTGATCTAAATAAGCGATTTAGCCGCAAGTGTTAGCAGCATCTGTCAAAATTGACATGGAAGAAAATTTACTAACTATTTGAAAGTATACACTGACGGCTCAGTTTGATGATGGTAGTGCGGGATCTGGCTTTGTAATTCCAGATTGCAAAGCTGAAAAATCATATTATTTAGGTAAGGGTCATTCCATATTTACAGCTGAACTAGTGCTGTCCTGATGGCATTAAATTATTTAATTTCCTTGCCAGTCTCAATATTTAATATCCTGTTTTGTGTTGTTCACAGTCAGTATTAAAAAGTTTGTATTGTTTTGAAAATCACAAAAAGAGGAATTATATTTGGATTAAGTACTGTTGCACTGTCTTCACATGAAAGGTACTAATGGGTTGTATTTTCTTGGGTTCCATCGCACACCTCCTTCGTTTTTAATGATCAAGCAGATAGAGCAGCAAAAAGGGGAGCAAAGAATATATTGGTTTTGTATTAAGGTTGATTGTCCTTTATCATACAAGGAAATTAATCATATAATCGAGAGGGATTCTGGGTCAATACAGTTCCTCATCAAAACCCCGTCAGCAAACTCTGTCAAACTTTGTGTCAATTGCCGACCGGTTTCTAGCCGACTTTTAGACTTTTATGTAATTCCCTACGAACCAAGTATTTCCAGACTGTTAAGTGCGTATGTCGTGGGGAAACTTTCAGTTCAACATGTGATTTTTGATTGTGAACTAACGAAACCCTTTTTGAAGGTGTTATACCAAGTGCTGACACTGGCATGTTAATGGTTTGACTTTTTGATTCGTTGCCAGTTGTTTCTCTTGTTAAATTAACGAGTAACCTTTTGGGGAAGTCCATTTTAAAGGGAAAATTTTATAATCATATCGTAAGTTAGATTATTTTTTGTTATTTTTTATCTAATTTTTCATAGTTACTGTCCTACAATTCATCTATGCTTTATTTATGTTCCCTGTAACCACATCGTCCTCTTTTCTTTTATAATAAAATTGTCTAAATTGTAAACAATATGTTATTAGACGTCTGCAACACCTATATGTGTGACGAGACGTAAAACGAATTCTTCCTACACACAAACACACAGGCACACACCGCACCCCGCCCCACACACCCCACACCCCACACACACACACACACACAAACACACACTGGTTGAAGAAGAGCGATTGCTTCTCTTATTCTGTGGTTATTGAAGTGGGTCGAATCCAGTTAGACTGACGTTTTCATCTGTGGTGAATTACCCCATGCTCAAATATTCGGAGGGTTGCTTTTTCGGTAATTGGTATTTATTTCAACTCGAATCTCACTGATCCACCTGCTATGAAAGAATACATAAAAATGCATTTACAAAACTTGGATGTGGTGTATTAGACATAGACAACCACCGATATAGTCACAGAAAAAAAGCTAGTTTGTATACCTCTCTCTCTCTCTCTGGTCAATTTTGGTATTAATTCTCGGACTATTTATAGAAGACGGTTTAAAAAAAAATCAATATGACAGGTATTTAAACCACACATGGTGGGGTTGGGCCTAACTGTAAAGGAAACGTGAAACACAAAAGAAGATTTCTGGACGGATGTGGGAGTGCGGCTTTCATTATCTGCAGTGCTGCAGACATTCTGATTCCTGCAGGCATCATCTACACATACCACTCCACTAAACCCACCTACCTAATGCACACACACACACAACAAAATATATTTTTAAAATATAATATATTTTATTATATATATATAATATATAAATATAAACAAGCTTTCTTATGTCTTAGTTTGAAGAAATAGGGGAGATAAACATTCTATCTGCAGTGGTAGATAATTCTGCCTAACTAACAGTATGTGCTTGAGTGGGTGAATGGGGAAAAAATAAACAAATGCTTCTCAAATGAGCCTTCAGCAAGCTTATAGTCTCCAAGGGAGGAGACATCCTCCAATAGGGAGGGAAACTCACTAATATATAACTCCGGGTCAGATACCGACATTTCGAAACTTGGTTGTTTCTCCTCAGTGCCCGCGGAAAGTGGTAATTTGACTCCTCTGCCTTTCAGTTTTAAGAAGAATGCAATCCCGGAAAGGCTGGTGGGGCAATACAGTAGTAGGTTTGTTGAATTTTGAAAAAAAAACAACCAAAGGTGCCACCAAGAAGCAAAGAAAATCATGAAAGAGCAAAACAAGCTAATTTCTTGTGAAAAGTAGAAAATATAAAAAGATAACTCATAAGACAAAAGTGCTGGGGCCAGTTCTGAGGAGAAACAATCAGGTTTCGAATATCGGTATCTGGACCAGGATTTATATATTAGTGAGTTTCCCTCCCTATTGGAGGATGTCCCCCCCTTTGGAGACTATAACTTGCTGAAGGCTCATTTGAGAAGCATTTGTTTTATTTTTCCCCGTTCACCCACTCAAGCACATACTGCTAGTTATGCAGAATTATCTACCACTGCAGATATGAATGCTTATCTCCCCTATTTCTTCAATCTAAGACATAGAGCAAGCTTTGTTTTTTAATTCAAAAATTTCTTGCAGTCATTGCAACACCAAGCTGCTCTGTAAGTTGCTGGGATGGTGCTCGGTACTTATCCCTTTGGGAATTTATTAGTTTGTTGTACCACACACACACACACACACACACACAACACACACACACATACACACACACACCATATATATATATATATATATATATATAAATATATATAAAATATATATATATATTATATATATATATGAAGAAAAAAAAAAACCCAAGGTGCTGGGGAGGACCCAGAGAAGCACTGTCTTCACCTGCCCCTTTGAGCAGTCCGTACCACCCCTGGAGGCCTGCGCTGTGTTGACGATGGGTACAGTGCACGCGGGACACTCCATTAAGATATCAAGGGACATACTGCTCCTGAACAGAGGTAAATTAGACTACAGGATGCAGCTCCATAAAAAGCCTCAAAGTAGCATCCCCCATGGGTGTACCAGCCCGTATTTCATGACTGCAGAGCCCACCGGCGAAAAAAAACCACCCCCCAGCTGCCGAGCACACCCCACAGACCCAACCCCCCCTGCCCACGGACAGATGAAGCAGTGCCACTCCAGACCAGCCAAGCTTTCGCCATACGGTCTTATGTGCCCTCAAGAGAGAATCCAAAGTTGTAGTCTTTCCCACTGTCAACAGGACTTTCCCTGTGGTCAGTGGGGCTTTCCCACCGCCACTGGACCTTTCTCCAGGGTCAGCCTAGTTAAGGGAAAGAAGAAAAAGAAACACCCGAAGGTGCTGGGGAGGACCCAGAGAAGCACGTCTTCACCTGCCCTTAGAGCAGTCCTGTACCACCCCTGGAGGCCTGCGCTGTGTTGACGATGGGTACAGGCACGCGCAGGACACTCCATTAAGATATCAAGGGACATACTGCTCCTGAACAGAGGTAAATTAGACTACAGGATGCAGCTCATAACAGCCTCAAGTAGCATCCCCCATGGGTGTACCGCCCGTATTCATGATGCGAGCACCGGCGAATAAACACCCCCAGTGCGAGCACACCCACATCACCCCTGCATCGGATAGATAAGACAGTGCACTCAGACCAGCCAAGCTTTCGCACATACGGTTTATGTGCACCAAGAGAGAATCCAAGTTGTATCTTTCATCACACATAGATTTCCTGTGGTCAGTGGGCTTTCTCACGCACATGGACCTTTCCAGGGTCATGTTAAGGCAAAGAAAAAGAACCCGAAGGTGCGGGGACCCAGAACACTGTTTCACCTGCCTAGAGGTCTTCCACCCTGGGTGCGTGTGTTGACGATGGTACGGCCGCGCAGACACTCATTAGATTCAGGGACAATGCCTGACGAGGTAATTAGACTACAGGATCAGCTCTAACAGCTCAAGTGCATCCGGGTGTACCAGCCCGTATATTTATTATATTATTATATAATATATAATATTATATACACACATAATACAACAAAACAAAATAACCGATACATACACATATTTCATAATACATGCATACATACATGTATGGAGGTACAGAGGGAGAGAGAGAGAGGAGGAGAGAGAGAGAGAGAGAGGAGAAGAGAGAGAGAGAGAGAGGTGCTCGTGTGCGCGCACGTGTATGTATGTATGTATGTATGTATGTATGTGTGTGTGTGTGTGTGTGTGTGTGTGTGTGTGTGTGTGTGTGTGTGTGTGTGTGTGTGTGTGTGTGTGTGTTTATGTGCGCGTGCGCACTAGCGTCATGTGAGTGTACTTGTTTCTGGCTGTGCATGCATACACTAATTCTCACACGCGCACTTACGTGCAGGATGACCTCTAACTGGCTGTCCAGGGCGGTCAGCTGTCCTGATTGCTCCCTCTACACTCGGATCACTGAAACCCATCACAAGAGTCAGACCTAACGCACACATGCCCACCCTAGCCTTCTACACTCGGATCACCTGAAAACCATCATCAGTGTCAGACATAATGCACACATGCCCACCCTAGTCTTCTGCACTCGGATCACCTGAAACCCACCGTCAGTCAGACCATAAAAATTTTTAGGCCACACATGCCCACCCTAGCCTTTACACTCCGATCACCTGAAACCTCATCAGTCAGACCTAATGCACACATGCCCACCCTAGCCTTCTACATCGTCACTGAACTCATCGTCAACTAATGCACACAGCCACCCTAGCCTTCTACACTCCGATCCAACCTGAAAAGCCCATCATCAGTCGGACTAATGCACACATTGCCCCACACTAGCACTTACTCACACTCCATCACCTGAACCGTCATCAGTCAGACATATTTA
>JAFLJL010005863.1:0-5000 GCA_018398815.1 Conus ventricosus | reverse complement strand
GTAAAATATTTGGAATGATAATAAATAACAGATTGCAAGAGTGGGTTGAGGAAAACAATATTACTGGTGATCACCAAGCTGGTTTCAAAAAGGGATATTCGACTGTAGACCACATGTTTACTTTAATGGCTATTGTTCAGAAGCAGTTTTCTTACAATCGAAAATTGTATGCCGCTTTGATAGATTTTGAAAAAGCGTTCGATTCCAACAATAGAAATCTTCTTTGGCCAGTCTAGTCATGATTAAGAATGGTATTAAGGGTAAACTTTATAGATGTATCAGAAGCATGTATGAGAGTTCGTTGTGGGGATAAATTGACAGATTACATTAACTGTACAGCTGGGGTTAGGCAAGGTGATGCCTGCAGTCCTGTTCTATTTTCCCTCTTTATTAATGAGTTAGCAATTGAAGTGATCAACAATGGAAAACGTGGGCTTTGCTGACTCTGGATGCTTTTGAGTTGTTCATTCTTTTATTAGCTGATGATGTGGTTTTGATATCAGAGACTGTTATTGGTTTACAGACTCAACTGAACAGTCTACATCGCGCAGCTGCTTCTCTCCAACTAAAGGTTAATTTGTCCAAGAGAAACATTATTGTCTTTCGAAAGGGTGGTTATTTGAGTGCAAGAGAAAGGTGGTTCTATGATTGCATCCCCATGCCTGTTGTGAATGCTTATAAGTATTTGGGTATATTTTTCTCTACACGTCTGAGTTTTGTTAGTTCGTGCAAGGATCTTGCAAGCAGGGCAAAAAATGTGTTGCTCAGTATCATGAAAAAGCTGTATATCCTCAATAACACGTCTTTGTATGTTTTTTATTAAGCTGTTTGATAGTCAAATTCAACCAATTGTACAATATGGGTCCGAATGTGGGGATTAGACAATGCTGCCATATATTGTGAATCTGTTCACCTGTTCGCATTAAAAAGGTTTTTGGGTGTAGACAGGCGAACGCCTAATGATCTTATTTATGGTGAGACTAATAGATTCCCCTTGTACATATATACTGCGGTTAAATGCATCCGTTATTGGCTGAGTTTACTTTACATGCAGGAGCACAGATTACCACGCAAAGTTTATAACATGTTATATGATCTCGATGCTAAGGAAAAGCAACTGGGCAAGTAAAGTACGTATTTGTCTCTTTGAATATGGTTTTGGTTTTGTATGGTTAAATCAAGGTGTTGGCAATGTTAAGCAATTCATACGTTGATTTCGTCAACGATTGATTAACTGCTCTTGGCAAAGATGGTCAAATCATGTGCAGTGTAGTGAACGGTTTGATTTCTATAGGCATGTTTGCAATTTTCATGATTTGAAACCTTATTTAACTTTAGAAATGGACAGACACTTAAAGTATGTCATGACCAAATTCAGATTTGGAATTTCAGAATTGGCAGTTCATAAGCTAAGATACAAAGCCACTGTTGATGACAATGATCTGCTGTGTCCACTTTGTAAAGAGTCTCAGGAAAATTAAATCCATTTTGTTCTTTGCTGCCCAGCCTTAGGGAATATTAGAACTGAATTCATTCAGCCCAAATTTTATAGACAACCTTTCCTGTTTAAATTGACTATATTGATGTCATCAACTTCAACAGACGTTGTTCGAAAGTTGTCCTTGTTTCTCTACAAGGCATTTAAATTTCGAGAAATAGCTACCTCTTGAAGTTCTAAATTAATTGTGTTTAATATGTTTCTACAGTCATGTGTATTTGTTTCATATGATGTATTATGTTCACCCACCCCTTCATAATGGGCCAAGGCCTATATGAATAAAACATCCGAATCCGAATCCGAATCTCTTTCTGGGATCTCGACTGATTATATCCGTAGTAACAGCGTCCATTGCAACAACTAATGAATGAATGAATGAATGAATGAATGAACGAATGAATGAATGAATGAATGAATGAATGAACGAATGAATGAATGAATGAATGAACGAATGAATGAATGAATGAATGAATGAATGAATGAATGAATGAATGAACGAATGAATGAATGAATGAATGAACGAATGAATGAATGAATGAATGAATGAATGAATGAACGAATGAATGAATGAATGAATGAACGAATGAATGAATGAATGAATGAATGAATGAATGAATGAATGAATGAATGAATGAACGAATGAATGAATGAATGAATGAATGAACGAATGAATGAATGAATGAATGAATGAATGAATGAATGAATGAATGAATGAATGAATGAATGAACGAATGAATGAATGAACGAATGAATGAATGAGTGAATGAATGAATGAATGAATGAATGAATGAATGAATGAATGAATGAATGAACGAATGAATGAATGAACGAATGAATGAATGAATGAATGAACGAATGAATGAATGAATGAATGAATGAATGAACAAACAAATGAATAAATAAATAAATAAATAAATGAAAGATAATGTTAATCCAATTGAGATTTCAGCTGGACTTTCTTCAAACGGAAATCATCTTTGATAGCTCTGGTAGCGAATGAGAAGGGATGAGGGTAGCGATGTTGGCGGGGATGGGGAGGGGGGTGGGGAGTGGGGGGGATTGAAAGGCAATGGAGACGATGAGAAATGCGAGGTGGTTTCGTGTTGATTCTGAACCAAACTGCTTCGATCAAGGACAGTCTTCTGAACGTAGCTCTTTCGTCCACGTAAATAATGGTGGGTCTTTGAAGTTGACTTTCTCGTTTACATGAATTATAGGCCGAGTTTCTGAAGCTGGCTGTTCAATGTCTGCGGCATTCGCACATGAAAGGTCTCTGTGAGTCATGCATTCTTCACACATACACGCACGCACGCACGCACGCACGCACGCACGCACGCACGCACGCACGCGCACGCACACACACACACACACACACACACACACACACACACACACACACACACACACACACACACACACACACACATACACGCACAAGATTGCGCATGTACACACAACGCATGCTGGTGCACGCATCAAGATATGCAAACTACACACACACACACACACACACACACACACACACACACACACACACACACACACACACACACACACACACACACACACACGCACGCACGCAAACCAATACAAATATACACGATCACATCCTGAAGCGTCTGTTCACACGTTAGTTTTCCCATTTAATTAGCATATATATCTATGTTCATCCACACACACACACACACACACACACACACACACACACACCACACACACACACACACACACATAAACACACACACAACACACACACACACACACACACACACACACACACACACACACACACACACACTCCCCCACACACACACACACATAAACACACACACACACACACACACACCCCACACACACCACACACACACACCACACACACACACACACACATCTATCTATACTGAAGCAAATAGTCGTTGGGGAAAACAAAGCGCGGCCAGCAAATCTTCCGTCATTAAAACACTGACTCGGCAAAGATGTGTTGATAAGGAAACCATTGCAGGTGGAGGAAGAGACGTAAACTGGAACGAAAAAAAAAAAAAAAAAGCGTGACATTGCAAACATCAAGCTGTACACCGTCATGGTATAGGGGCCCTACATAGATCTGTTTTAAAATCAAACGATCAGTATCACCTGTCTGACATTTATCAGCAGAACCTGGCTCATTTTACTAATCCAGTTTCGGTCTAAAAAAAAAAGGAGAAATATCATTTTCGATTCTGTTGTGTTACCACCACAAAGGGCACACAAGTGAAATTCAACAGCCTCCCAAAGTAGTGAGCGAAGGCAAGAAAAAGAGGGGGAATGAGAAGAAAGTATTTTAAAGATAAAAGTTGCGCAAAAATAATACCAATTAAGAAAGAGTAATGTATAAAAGAAAAAACGGTTGAGCCTATTCTTGAAGATCTAACAAGGATATAGGGGTAGTCAAAAGATGCCAACAGTCTGCTCTACTGTGTAATGACCCAAGCATTGTCAGTCACGTAAGTGCTGATAGCAGCTACGAATGATGCCGAACAGGCTTTAGTTGAATCTCCTTAGAAACGCAGTCTCGCACTGAATGACAATTATATGCTGAGAGAAAATAGGTTGTGGAGAAAAAAAGTTAAGAGCAGGTCAACCGCTTCTCCAGAATTATACAATGACTTGGCAAAGATCGGGAGCAAAGGAATACAGTTAGAGAAGGAAGAAAGAAAGCTGGAATGACACAGAGAGCATTAGAATGAAAGTATTCAGCACTTACTTTGCAGCATATGTCTTTCTGCCTATCCATCTATCTATCCGTCTGGTTGTCTGTCTGTCTGTCTGTCGGCTGGCTGGCTGGCTGGTTGGCTGGTTGGCTGGCTGGGTGTCTCTCTTCTATCTGTGGTTGTTATCTATCTATCTATCTATCTATCTATCTATCTATCTATCTATCTATCTATCTATCTATCTATCTATCTATCTATCTATCTATGTACCTACCAGCCTGCCTGCCTATCTACCTATCTATACATCTACCTCTCTATCTGTCTGTTTGTCTATCTAGCTATCTATCTGTCTGTCTATTTGTCTATCTGTCTGTCTACCTAGCTACCTACCTGTCTGTCTGTCTGTTTACCTATCTACTTATCTATCTATCTACCTATCCGTTGGTCTATCTATCTATCTATCTATCTATCTATCTATCTATCTATCTATCGGTTTGTCGGTCTGTTTGTCTATCTATCTATCTATCTATCTATCTATCTATCTATCTATCTATCTATCTATCTATCTATCTATCTATCTATCTATCTATCTATCTATCTATCTATCTATCTATCTGTCTGTCTGTCTGTCTACCTAGCCACCTACCTACCTGTTTGTCTGTCTAACTATATATCTATCTATCATTTCATTTTCTTTCTGGATATCCTTTTCCTCCCAGACACGGCACTCTCTGGCAGTCCGCCTACCATCTACGTTCTGGCAGTGTACGTCTGGGAGTTGTCCTGCGGGCTGCTGGCGCCATTCGGCGCCT
>JAFLJL010005862.1:0-7500 GCA_018398815.1 Conus ventricosus | reverse complement strand
ATGCCATTTCCTTCATTTTCTATATCTAGAAATGAATACAGTCTACTCGCTTGTCTGTTATGTCTAAAAGAATAAATGGTAGAAACAAATGCGTGTGTTTGAGTTTCTTGTTGCTCCAGTGTCTATGCATGTATTGCTTGTGAGTGCTAACATAACTAATTTTCCTTGTTGCTCTGTTGAGTGTGAATGGTGACAGTCGTCTGGGTTTGTTGATGTTCTAGTGATGTCTATTCACAAACTTCATCTGTGTGTGTGTGTGTGTGTGTGTGTGTGTGCGTGTGCGTGCGTGCGCGCGCGCCTGCCTGCTTGCGTGCGGGAGTGCGCACATGTATATATATATGTGTGTGTGTGTGTGTGTGTGTGTGTGTGTGTGTGCGCGCGCGAAGGAGAGAGAGAGAGAGAGAGAGAGAGACCGAACAGAGCCAAAGCCTCACTGAAAGAGGTGTGAATAACGGTGAGAAATTTGTGATACAAGTGTGAATATTATTACTTTCACTGCAACACAAATATCAATATCAACACACACACACACACACACATATATATACGGTGGGCTCTGCAGTCATGAAATACGGGCTGGTACACCCATGGGGATGCTACTTTAAGGCTGTTATGAGCTGCATCCTGTAGTCTAATTTACCTCTGTTCAGGAGCAGTTATGTCCCTTGATATCTTAATGGAGTGTCCTGCGCGTGCCTGTACCCATCATCAACACAGCGCAGGCCTCCAAGGGTGGTACAGGACTGCTCTAAAGGCAGGTGAAGACAGTGCTTCTCTGGGTCCTCCCCAGCACCTTCGGGCGTTTCTTTTTCTTCTATGAAATTACTGCCTAACAACAGTATGTGCTTGAGTGGGTGAATGGGGAATAATATATACTGCTCAAAATGAGCCTTCAGCAAGCTTATAGTCTCCAAGGGGGAGACAATCTCCAATGGGGAGGAAACTCACTAACCTATAACTCCTGGTCAGATACCGGTATTTCGAACCCTGATTGTTTCTCCTCAGTGACCGCGGAAAGTGGTAACTTGACTCCTCTGCCTTTTCAGTTTTAAGAAGAATGCTATCCCAGAAAAAGGCTGGTGTGCAATACCGTAATATGTTTGTTGAGTTTTCAAAACCCCAACCAAAGGTGCCACCTAAGAAGCAAAAGAAAATCATGAAAGAGCAAAACAAGCTACATTTTCTTGTGAACGCAGAAAACCTAAAAGATAACCTCTTAAGAGACAAGTGCTGAGGGCCAGTTCTTGGAATGAATCGGCAAGGACTAAATTACAATAAACTAATAAATTCCAAGGATAAGTACCGAGCACCATTCAGCAACTTACAGAGCAGCCTGGTGTTGCAATGACTGCAAGAAATATTCAATTATAAACAAAGCTTGCTCTTATGTCTTAGATTGAAGAAATAGGGAGATAAGCATTCATATCTGTAGTGGTAGAAAATTCTGCCTAACAAACAGTATGTGCTTGAGTGGGTGAATGGGGAATAATAAATGCTTCTCAAAATGAGCCTTCAGCAAGCTTATAGTCTCCAAGGGGGAGACACTCTCATTTTGAGAAGGCACATGAAGACTGACAGGTTGAGTTAGTGGGACAACACACGAACAGTCAACCCAATAGCCGCAGGGACATCTCTGAGCAGGAGCGTCTGACAATACAGAAGCAGTCTGTTCACTAACGCAGGGGCATCTGTCTGATCACTCCAGAACCCCCTTTCTCCATAGAAGATACCTAAACAAACATGAGCCTCGTGTTCCCACAGCCAGCAAACGGTCAATGCCATTATTCCTGTAACACACAAACACTCATGACAAGGCATGGGATTGGTCACGACGAAGGATGGGGACGAACTTGGATTTGGTCATGTAAAAAGGCTGGCGATGACAAATGGGTTTGGTCACGACAAAGAGTTGGCGACGACACGTGGGACTGGTCACGACGAAGAGTTGGGGGACGACACGTGTGTCTGATCGCAACGAATATTTGGCAACGACACACGGGACTGGTCACGACGAAGGGTTGGGAACGGCACATAGATCTGGTCACGACGAAGAGTTAAGAAAAAGACATGGGATTGGTCACGACGAAGAGTTAAGAACACCTCGTGTCTGGTCACGACGAAGGGTTGGGGACGACACATGTGTCTGTCACGACGAAGGGTTGGGGCTGACACATGTGTCTGGTCACGACGAAGGTTGGGGACGACACATGTGTCTGGTCACGACGAATATTTTGCAACGACACATGGGATTGGTCATGATGAAGGGCTGGGGACGACACATAGATCTGGTCACGACGAAGAGTTAAGAACAAGACATGGATTGGTCACGACGAAGAGTTTAAGAAACACCTCGTGTCTGGTCACGACGAAGGGATGGAACGACACATGTGTCTGGTCACGACGAAGAGTTGGGGCTGACACATGGGTTTGGTCATGACGAAGAGTTGGGGCTGACACATGGGTTTGGTCACAACGAAGAGTTGGGGCTGACACATGGTTTGGTCACGACGAAGAGTTGGGGCTGACACATGGGTTGGTCACGACGAAGAGTTGGGGCTGACACATGGGTTTGGTCACGACGAAGAGTTGGGCTGACACATGGGTTTGGTCACGACGAAGAGTTGGGCTGACACATGGGTTTGGTCACGACGAAGAGTTGGGGCTGACACATGGATCTGGTCACGACGACGAGTTGGGGCTGACACATGGGTTGGTCACGACGAAGAGTTGGGGCTAACACATGGGTCTGGTCATGTCTCTCTCTCTCTCTCTCTCTCTCTCTCTCTCCTCTTCTCCTCTCTCTCTCTCTCTCTCTCTCCATTTATGTTTGCTTGTCTGTCTCCTGGTTTTTTCTCTGTCTCTCTCTCCTCTCTCTTCTCTCTCTCTCTCTCTCTCCTCTCTCGCTCTCTCTCTCTCTCTCTGTGTCTGTCTCTTTCTCTCTGTCTATCTGTCTGTCTGTCTGTCTCTCTCTCTCTCTCTCCTCTCTCTCTCATCTCTCTCTCTCTCTCTCTCTCTCTCTCTCCTCTGCATTTGACTGTCTACATACCGTTGTACCTCCATCCATACTAACCGTCCAACAACCCAACACCATCACTCACACCCACCACTTTTCTGCCAGCATCATCCTTCAATTACTGTCAACAAAGAACAGTCCATAACTACCACCATCAGCTATTCATTAAAACTCCCATAATCACAACTCACCTCTACCCACCTGCTGTTATCATCATCAGACATCCATCCTACCACTCATTAATCACAACCACCACAATAACCGTTACAAACGTCAAACATAGTATCGCCACCCACAACCACAACACTCACAACCACTTGCAACAACGCGGCAAAAGAACATCTGTCACCACTACATCATTAGCAATTACGTGCGTTATTTAGTGTTTGGCTGTGTTTGAGACCGCAGTGTCTGAGAATATAATGTTTGAGTGGATATGTCAGAGCTGCAATGTCTGGAGTGGAAATGTCCATTGCTTTAATGACAGGGATGAAAACGACCATGCTATTATGTCCAGGGTGAGTGAGTGAGTGAGTTCATGGATTTAGAGTCTGTTCACACTTGGTGATATTAGACTTTAAAAAAAAAAAAAAAAGCAAGGGGAAGGGAAGCGTTTATAAAAATCTATTAATTTGATGCATGGAAAGCACTTTTGCTATTTGCACGATGTCTGGGTTGTGGGTTATTGTTTTGATAGAATCGTGTACAGTCACATCCACGTTCGATTCTTTATACAAGGAAGTTAATATTGAACAATGAAAAAGAATACGGTCCACTGATAGAAGATTTGAACAACCACATGCTACACTTTGGGAAAACTTGGTTTTCCACGAATTGAGACGAAGCTTGTATATTAAAGATGACAAATATCGTGACATGATAAGATTTCATACTTCTCTTGAAGGTGTTCACTGTTCACGCATTTTCTAATAGCGAATTAATTTCTTGTACGTCAAGCTTTAAATTACTCTCAGGTGTTTTTCTTAACGCACCATCTCTAGCTAATATATCTGCTGTTTCATTACCGGATATCCCACAGTGTGATGGAATCCAGCAAAAAGATACCCCAATTCCTTTCAACATAATAACATGTATGTAATGTCTTATTTCAAAAAGTAAGTCTTTTCTTATTTCTGATTCCCAATTTTGCAAGCTATATAGAACTGCCTTGGAATCAACGCAAAAAAGTATGTTATAGACAGCAGTGTTATCGCCACACATAAAAATCAACGCCATAAGAATAGCATACAGTTCTGCCGTAAATATGGAGAACCCTTTCCCTAGAGAAAAGGATCTACGAAACTTCAGCAATGGAATCACAAAACCAGACCCTGCATATGAGTCTAAAATCGAGCCATCTGTAAAAATCTTCAGATGATATGGATAAACGGTTTCAAGGTGTTCTTTTGCCTCGCATGACTGAATATTAATGTTATCAACCTTCTTCATGTCAGTGTAATCTATATCGAATTTAGCTAGGATATGCTCCCAATGAGGTATGCTTGAAACTACTTGCATATCTGAAATAATTTCAATATCAATGTTACACTTTCAAATATTTCATTTGTATAATCCCTAACAGGCTGGAGAGAGGTAAGGTGTTGAGCTCTTTTAGGATAGTCCTTTTCAGAAATACTAATACATTATGTTTGACAGAATTTGAACATGTAGGCTTCTTGCAACATATTTAGCCATTGCCAGTTTTCGTTGATCTGACAGTGGTAATAAGTTCGCTTCTTTATAAGCATTTAACGAATTCGTGTGTACACCAAGTGGGACACCAAGTGCTACCTTAACAGTTTTACTGTCAATTGACTGTAATTTCTTCAACAGGGTTTCTGGGGCATTGAAATAAACCTCTTGCCCGTAAATAAGCTTTGATCGAACTAAGCTAGTAGCTAAATGTAACAGAGTTTTGGTATCCTGACCCCACGGGTGTGCACTGATTATTTTAGTAGATTTAGCCTTTGTCTTGCGTCATTTACCAATTTTTCAATGTACAACCGCCAGTTTAATTTACAAGTTAAGGCCAAACCCAGAAATTTTACATTTCGTGAATATTCTAATATTTTGTCATTTAACACTAGCTGAGGCAAATGCTTAGGATTTTCCCCGTTATTGAAAAGAAACTAATTGTGTTTTTTTTCTCCAGACAATGAAAGCCCGTTTTCAGTCATATATTTGTTGATTTTATCTATTTCCAGCTGATATATTTTTTGAACATAATTTATTGCTCTCTTTTTTGTGTGCTTTCTAATACTGGTATTCAACCAAATGGCTAGATCATCAGCTTATTGCACTAAATGTATGTTATTGGATATGATCTTGGGAAGGTCATGAATAAGTATATTGAACAAGACAGGTGCTATGACGGAACCTTGTGGAATTCCTATGTTAATGTCTTTAAAAGAAGAATAGACTTTGCCTATTTTTGTGCAAATAGATCTTCCACTTAAGAAACATTTTATATACTGATATGATAATCCACTTATTTCAATAGTCTTTAACTTGTAAAGCAGATGTGCATGCCAAACACTGTCTGTCACGGACAAAAATAGAAAAACCGAATTCGGGGTCAGTCGCCAGCCAGTTCAATCGGACATAAGTCCAAACCCAAACATTCTGGTCTCCAGCAGACGACTTTGGTGTCGCGTCAGCCAATTAGGCACAGCGAATAGGCTATTTTTAGTCCTCACGGAGACAGCACTGTCCAGCAGACAGACTAAGTGGCTGGACAGACGTCTCGATAGGTCTGGCCAGACGGGTCTCGGCGCCTGGTCAGACTGATCTAGCCAATTTGCGACCAGCGCCCACAGTTAAGCCAGACGTCGCCGGTTGAAGTAGGAAGGGGGAAGGCATTGTGTGGGGGGGGTAAAATCAAGCTAATTAATTAAATGACCCATTGACCACCACAGAGAGCAAGGTCAGTAGATGTGACTGTGACGATTTGAACGTCCAATGGAATTAGAAGGGAGGCAACCTTTTACAAGGCGGGAAAAATTCTGACCATGGTACTCACCCTTTGACAGATGGGAACGGGATAAAAAGTGAGGGAGTGAGAGAGGGGAGGAGAGGAGAGAACGAACAGAGAGAGAGAGAGAGGAAGAGGTTCTGGGTGTAGGCTCTGCATGAGAGAGAGAGCAGAGAGATGAGAGGAGGAGTGAAGAGAACCGAGTTGAAGCATTAGCACCAGATAGAGTCTGCAGAGGAAGACTAAGAGAGATGTTGAGAGAGAGAGTTGCTAACTGATGAAGAGAAAAAAAAAAGAAAAAAAAAGAAAAGAAAAGCAACCATGTCCATTTGATAGAGCAGACTAGAAGAGAGAGAGAGAGAAGTGCAATGCGTTAATGCAGGAAGAAAGAAAGGAGAACAGATCGATGTCTGGTAGTCACTGTTCAATCTGAACCGGGGTTCGACCTCATACCTGGCCGCGCCACTTTCATCAGCAGTCCAACCTGACCAACGCCAGCGGTCTAACCTGACCAGTGCCAGCAGTCCAACCTGACCAGTGCCAGCAGTCCAACCTGACCAGTGCCAGCAGTTGTGTCGTGACTGGTGTTTGTGAAAGTCACAGTGAAAAGAAAAGAAAAAAAAAAAAGAAGAAAAGGAAAGACAGTGATTTGTGAATAGTTTAAGATCACCTGGCCAGGGAAAGTAGAAATCTATTTATACCTGGGTTAGTTATGATGATTTAGATAAATGGTTTGTGAAGTTCAAGAAAAGAGAGAATTTTTATGTTGTTTGACTCCATGCGCATTGATGTTTCCTTCCATGATTATGTGTAGTAAAGTTATAGACTTTACTAGTGGTTTGATGTGACGAATGCATGATATATGAATGAATTGTAAGCAAGCTGTGAGTGTGTTTGGGCTGTGCGCTAGTCCTTCCTCCACTGACATACCCCGAGGTTGACACTGTCATACGCTTTTGTATATCTAAAAAAGTAGCTAATGTGCTTTCTCCGTCGCGCAAATTGTTTTTTAATGTGTGTTGTAATCTTTACAAGATGATCTATCGTGCACCTACCTTTTCGAAAACCTGCTTGGTTATTTGGGATTATGTTCCGTTTTTCGCAATAATACACAAGACGCTTTTCAATGATTTTTTTCTAACAATTTCCCAGCATGCAAGGTAGAGCTATTGGTCTATAACTTTCAACCGAAGACCTAGGGTTTACCTTTTTTAGGTATAGGTATCACAACTGTCCTCTTCCAGATGCTTGGCAGAGTTTCATTTTGCCAACATTTTTGGTAAAATGAGTGAAGTAACACCTTCCAGGTCCGTGGCAAGTGGGGTTTAAAAACTGGTATGAGATACCATCAAAACCAACGGCCGTTTTGTTGGAAGAGAAGGATTCCAGATTTCACAGAATTCTTCTAAGAGATAGGAGAATTTAAATATGTTTTTGGTCTGGAACAGGATCTTCAATATGGATGTTTCTCTTCTTTTTTTTTCTTAAGCGATGTCTGAACTTTGATAACAACAAA
>JAFLJL010005861.1:0-12336 GCA_018398815.1 Conus ventricosus | reverse complement strand
CCACCATCACGCTTAAGTTGCTCACTTCCAGCGGTGATTGTTTAGCGTTACGACTTGCTAGAGTGTGGCTGGAAAATAGATAACTGAAATTCCAGAGATCCAGAGATGTACTGTTCTGAAGTGCCGAGCCCACCATCACACCCTTGAAAGCTTGAATTGTCTTAACGTTGGTTGTAGGCGCGCACAGGCATTCCATTAAGATGCCAAAGGACATAACCACTCAGGCAGATGTCACTTTGTGATCGCCTTAGGATGCAACATGACAGATCCTCCACGGAAGCGACCCCACAGGCGTACCAGTGCCTATTTCATGACCGCAGTGCCCATCGGCTTAAGACGGTACCATCAAGAAAACTGCTGCACATATCCCATAGCCTCACTCGTAGCTGCTACACTGACAGGTGAAAGCAGTACAACTTCAGACACAGCTGAGCTTTCACCACGTGGTCTAACCTGCCCTCTGAGCACAGTCCTGGTTGCAGTCTTTCTTGCTGTCTTTTCCTCACTGTCATTGGACCTTTTTCAAGAGTCAGTCAAATAGCAGACAACGCTCTGCTACCTTGGTTATATCAGTTTCCAAGATTCTAGCTCACGAAAATAGAGACGGCCACATCCATGGGACAAGCGTTGATGAACAGCTCCTGGCAATAAGAGGTTTGTCAGTGTATTGAAATCTTCAGCAGTGCCTGACAACTGCCCCCAGTGTTTGAAGTGGGCTTCAAGTCTCAGATGCAGTGCTCTGAACCCTCTCCAGCAGTCATAAAACTGCGATGATGATGTTCCACACCGGAGTTAGATCTTCCCAACTGGGTGTGGTCAGCAGCCTCTTCACATGAAATACGACTATGTACATCGAGTGCTCTCCTTGATAATAACGCACACAATTTTACTGCTTGTCTCTCTTAAGTCCATCCAGCTTAATCAAATAACTAACATACATATGGCTTAACTATGAACAGAATGTCTGTGACAACTTGGATGCTTTATACGTCATCTGGATATGACGCACGCCACTTAACCCCTCTTGATCCAAAGTACTAACTTAAACTCTACAGGGTGCACACAGAACACACAAGATGGTAGCATCAATGCTACGCTATATGGGTCCCTTTCCCACCGTCTTGGAATGGCCATCCCCTGAGATGGATGTGCATTTTAGCTTCGATGCCACCGAGTTAAAGTGTAGGCAAGTGATGGAGCGAGAGGCATTCTATGGTCCTGATCAGGTTCGCGTTGACGTTGTACCGTCTCATGGTCGTCCATGAGGCTGCATGTCACACCCTGTTGAAGGCTGTTTTGAAATCCCCCCAAACAATGTAGTACAAGTCCTGCTGGTGCTGATTATCTCTCACACATTCTCCTCATGTAGAAAAATCAGTTCAGTAATAATGTGACTTGCTCTAAACGATGCCTGTTCTTCAGCAATGATCAGCCACCCCAGCTAGGTAGCGCAGCTGCAAGCAGAGATCACACACTGTAGCTCACTTAGTCTCTAGCACAAATACAGAGATATTGCTTTTTTGGTCAGATTTGACCTTGGTACAGTCCGGTTTTTCTTGGTGAAGACAGATTGTTTGTAACGACAGGATGTTGATTTGTTATCAAATGCCCGCCCCAAAAATACAACAGGACAAAATAAGAATGACTTTCAAATTCATGCTTTTGGGAATACTTGCCGCTGACTTTTCCGACAACATGAAGAAGAGGAACGAATGAATAAGCTGCCAGATATGTTGACTGCTTGACTTCAGAGAATTAGCGGACGAAAAAACAAAGTGAGGCATTGACGACGCAATGTCCTGGTGTAACAAACACAGTGAAAGGCTGCCAGTGCATGGTTTCATTTGATAATACACAGAAAACCGGTTGATCTAGACACTGCCGATAGTCATTATCACTATATAAACCTCCCATGGCTATGACCACCGCCTCTCCAAGCCTTGCACATTGTTGACGTCTGTCACGATGACCTGGTCATTGACGGCCAGGGCCAGCTCTCGTTGGTCAGCAGCACTGGGGGGCCTTGATATGACGTTGACTGGTACATTGTGACGTTGACGTAGACGTTTGGCAAGAACATCAGCCGACTGTACAGCAGAAAGGTTCTCGCAGAGAAGCCAAGTGTCCTTGAAGAGAGGGCGACCTGAAAACACCATGGTAGTGATGCCATGAACGTCACCGACACTCCCCTGCTTGTCTGATTTGATACAGAGAGAGGAGAGAGAGAGAGAGAGAGAGAGAGAGAGGAGAGAGAGAGAGAGAGAGAGAGAGAGAGAGAGTAGAGGGAGAGAGAGAGAGAGAGAGAGAGAGAGAGAGAGAGAGAGAGAGAGAGAGAGAGAGGAGGGGGGTTAATCCAACCAGCCAAACAATTTATTGATTTTGTCAAAATGGAGTGACTGACGGCGGAGAACGAAGCAAAATTTTGAAAGAGAGGGTGTTAGTTACCGCCAATGACATTGACAAACAAAGCACATGAACAAGACATGATGCATTTCAACCACTCGGGTCTTCTTCAGCAAAAAAAAAAAAAAGTCACATTTAACATTTAGGATCTAGGACAGTACAAACAAAGAACGAAAAAATGACTCATCTGTTGTTGTCCATGTGGTGGGAGAATAGCCAGGGGAGAAATAGCCGGAAGAAGACCCAAGAGGTTGAAATGCATTGTCTTGTCATGTGCTTTGTTTGTCAATGTCATTGGCGGTAACTAACACCCTCTCTTTCAAAATTTATTTATTGCGCGACCTTGGTCTTGGTGTCAATGTACTGCTGAAGGCCATGTCTTCCAGATCTCGTTAGAATGTTGTTGATTCTAGAAGTGATGTAGCGTTGATATTGTTTAATAATGATGAATGAATAACAGCAGACAAAGGGTTTGACCAGTATTTTGTAAATAAATGCGTGACAGACCAAAAGTGGTGAGAATGGTAGGGTTGGGAAAGGTTGGATGGTTGTGGAGTGGGAGTATGGGTGAAAGAATAAAGATGGTGGATCCTACTCAGGCCAGGAACATAGAGGCGGAGCCCAGCCAGTTATATGTCATTTCTTTTATTTACATACAGAGATGAAGCATGGTGAAGACAGTGCCTGAATGTAGCATTTACTGATTTCAGTAGCGCGTTCAATGTGGTAGAGCATGGTCTTTGTTCAATACACTACTCTCAAATGGTGTTAAAAATTAATGGTAATTGTTTAACATTTTGAGAAGTATGTACACCATGATTAAATCATATGTTAGATATATTAGAATGTGGTGACCTATAGATATATTAGATGTGGTGACTCTTACACTGGTTATTTTGAATGTTTGCAAGTTCTGAAGCAGGGTTTGTATCTAGTCCTACCTTATTTTCTATATGTATTAACAGACTCGCACATGACATGTTTTCATGGGGCAAGCAAGCAAAACAATTCATACCTGGTGATGTGGACATTTTCATACTGATGTGTGCTGATATATATAAATGTGGAAAATGCCTCGACAAATCAACATAACAACACAAAATGTAGCAAATGCCTCGACAAATCAATAATAACAACTAAATGTAGTAAATGCCTCGACAAATCAATAACAACAACTGATTAACAAAGTGCCTCGACAAATCAACAATACAAACTAAATGTAGCAAATGCCTCGACAAAACAATAACAACTAAATGTAACAAATGCCTCGACAAATCAACAATAACAACTGATATAGCAAATGCCTCAACAAATCAACAATACAAACTAAATGTTAGCAAATACCTCGACAAATCAACAATAACAGCTATTAAACAATATGCAACAATGAACAAATCAGCTCAGAAACACAACAGTAACGACAAGAAAACATCACACAACAATCAACAAAACAGTTCAGAAAATAACAACAACAACAACAAACAACAACAACAACAACAACAACACAAACAGGCAGACAAAACAACAATAACATTCCAGTAGAATAACGAAAAAATACGAAAAACCCCACCCACCACATTACAATCAACCAAAAGCAACAAGAGCAATGAAGTGTTTTCCCTACACTCAAGAGAAGTTCGTTTATATACCTAGCACTTCTGCACTCGCACACACACCTACCTTACCTGGTCAGTCCAGACTCTGGCTGGGGGTTACGTCAGGATTCATTCCAAGCCCTTCACTGGCATGAACTACCAAGTAAGGTCTGTCACACACAGCTGTGACGCACTCTGTCCAAGCCGAGCTTGCAGCATTCCTCAAGGGTCAAGCAGCTGGTTACTCGTACACTGTCTTTCTGTCAGTGTCCACCTCCGGGCCCAGCAGTGGTACTGTCAGAACCGTCCTAGCCGTTGTGTGTCCGTCTAACGACTGTACTGTCGCAGTGCTAGGGCAAAACTGTCTCCTGGTAACTGGAGGCCCAAGCACTGGTCTGTCACTAGTGTTAAGTACTGTCACTGTGGTACGAAGTAGCTCCCTAGCTAACTACAAGTTAGCTAGTCCGCTCTCCTTAAGGCCGAGTGTCGAGCTCCTAGCTAACTACAAGTTAGCTAGTCCGCTCCTCCTCAAGGCCCGAGTGTCGCTATTACTAACAGCAAGTTAGCAGAACCGCACTCTTCAAGCTCCCCTGTCGTACTGCCGAAGTTCGTCTGCTTGTTTACCCGAGTGTCAGTGAACACTTCTCACACGAGGTGCACTTCCGCTGAGCTCGCCTACTGTGCGCAGAAACCGTGCATCACTACACTCCCCCCGACTTTATGATGAAAGCTTTTGTCCAGGGGTTGCAGTGAGGAAGGGAGCTCTTCACCTTGCTTGAGCCCATGTCGTTTTAGTGTCGGTTTGCAGGTCCTCAGAGTGCTTCCTGTTTAGCAGCCGGAGATGCGGAAATGCAATGTGTGCTAACAGGCCCATGGAAACTGATCCATTGCCAATCTGCGACCTCGTCCGGTAAGGCTAATTTCAGCCACTTCGGAGGATCAGCAGATGCTTAAGGTATCACGCTTGGGCAGGCTCCCAGGCCTCCGGTGCTGGATAGTGTTCCCCCCGTTTTTTCCCTGTGGGTCCATCCGCGCCACCAGAAGCAGCATGACCTTTCAATGAACCAGGACGGCTGCCAGCCTCAGCCAGGCACATCTGGAAGCTACCCTGAACCAGCCCCCCCGATACTGGCAAAAAGTGGCATCGCTTCCCTCTGCCCATCCTGGATGCGTACGTCACCCAGGCGGACAAAAGACACTGCATTCAGGGGAACCGGAGCAATCACTTCCAGCTACCCGGTGACTCGACAAACCAATCCATGGCCTGCCACAATGCCCTGCACACCCCTCAGCATACCATCACAGTCCTCTCATCAGGCACCCTAACAGCAAGCAGAAGGCTCAGGGGATTCCATGTCCACTGGTGCTGGGTACTTCCTCCACCAGCAGCTCTGCCTCTCTGGGCTCATACTAGCCGTCACACCAACAGTGCCTTCCAGTGAATGAGAGCCGGCACAGACTTCAGATGAAGTGTTTCTGGAACTGGCTCTCCCACATGCTGGCTAAAAGCCTTCATGGCCTCCTTCTGGCAGTTGGTGAAGACTGTATTGCCCAAGCTGGGGCAGTGCCGCCCGCCGATGAAGCCCACCAGCCTTTCCCAGTTTCCACATGGCCCCAGTAGCAATGCCATTGCCTGTCTAAGTGCCTGTGTCCGACCCTGCAAAACAACCTTTGATGAAGATGGCAACCTTTCATCAATATGCCAGGCAGATGGTGGATGAAGGCATGAGCTTTAGGATACTTGTTAGCCTCCCCACACCCAGGAATCAAACACTTCTTGCCCCTCTTTTGGGTTTCCTGGCATGTGGAACCGGCTTCCTTTGCCTTCCTGGATCGGTGGCGATGTACAGACATGTGCTGGGAGAAGTTCTGGCATCCTGGATCTCAGCAGTAGGGTTTGAGTCCGTGCATCTATTCCCTGTTGTGGGCCCTTGTCAGAGGATTCCCTGTCCCTTTCACTAGATACTATAAGGCCTGTCTCGGGTTCCTCCTTATGCTGGCTAGACTGCCCAATACCCCTACTGTCCTGAGTAACCCTGGCTGACACGTTTCCGGGTGGTCCTCCTGAGCAACTTGATTGCCAGCTGTACTTGAATCCTTACTCTGGCATCCTGACCTATTCTCCCTCATGGTAACTTTCACCTTAGAACCGGCCCTGACCCTAGCAATTCGAATAACCTCAGACGATGGTTCCTTCGAATTCTTGCATGGAGTGCTTACTGTCGAGGCTGGTTCGGTCCTTCAGCGGTGAAGCACTAGGCATATGTGGCGGATTATTGCCAGTAGCTCCCACTGCCTTGGACCGTACCGAAGGCTGCACCTTGGAAACCCTGCCATGGGAGATGGTCCTTACTGCGTTGCCAGAGTGTGAAGGAACTGGAACCTTGACTGGAGAGCTGGGGTCCCTTTCCTTCCTTCCATCCCCTTTGCCAGACTGGTTCTGCAGCCACTTCTGGTAATGCCTGCAGTCTTTTTTTTCCGGTGCCCAACCTGTTTGCAGTAGAAGCACTTGATTACCGGAATCTGGATTGTCAGGAGGTTGCTTTGTCCTTTCTTTAGCTAGAAGCTGCAGAATGAGGGTCAGTTTATCCACGATCAGCTTAAAGCTGTCCAGATCCTGCTTGGAAAAACCAGAACTGACCTGTGGGCTCCTCCTGAACTTTCCTTGGTGCCTCATCCATGACCAGGGAGACGTGCTGGTACCACTTGACCTATGGACGGCTTCTTCCATGGTTTTGGGTCTCTCCAGATAGGCATATTTCCCTGCCTCCTTGTCCTGACTGCCAGTGCAAAATTTGCTGATCGCCTCGCCCTGTACATAACTTTCTGGCAGGTCTCTGAAGGCTGAAACAGCAAGCACTGTGACCCGATCTGCCCAGTCCTCATAGGACTCCCCTGGGTTCTGGCTGGCTTGCTGGAACTTGAGCTTGGCCGTTCAGTCAGCTCTCTGGCCCTGAAGCGTGCTTCCAAATTCATCATCATCTGGTGATATGAGCACTGACTGCTCATCTTGGTGGCTATGGTGAAGAAATCTTGGGCTTTTCCTTCCAAACACCATCCCAGGTAATCCCGACTCTCATTCCTCCGACCAGTTGAGGGTGTTCTATAGCTGTCGAACCTGTACTTGAATGACAGCCAGTTTGTGTTCCCGTCAAACTGTAGAGTTGGGGGGAATTTCCGGGGTTCCCTCTTGGTCCAGAATGAGGATGCCTACAGGACTGTTTTCCCTGCTGCTGTCTGAGGGGTCAGAATACAATTCCGACTCCTCTCAGTGCAGTCGTGGTGGTCATGGCTGTAAAACCTGTTTCTGTGTGACCTACTTTGGTGCCTGCTCCAAGTTACTCTCGAGGGCAGGGGACAGCTCGACGGGGGCCGTGTTCGTTCCGTCATGCCTCCTGCCACTATACAGGTGCCCCCCCCATCTCCATGATCATGGTCATGATCTCCAGCAAAATCCTGACGCCTGTGGTCAGTCGGTGCTGGCGACCTAGACCTACTTGAGTATGGGTAAAGTGCCTGGAATCTTCAAGTCTAAAGTCCCGCCATGGTGTCTGTGCTGTCGTCCCTGTGATCTTTTTTCAGGGTTCGACTGCCTCAGACTCTGGTTGTGTTCCCACGCCAGAGACTCTGACCCAAATCGGTGGACAATGCTGTCCGCTAGAGGCCGACCTTGACGAAGACAGAGACCTCCGCGAACTGCTCGTGTCCTCGATCCGAGTAACCAAGTCTAAAAGGACTCGCTCCTTCCTGGTGATTTCTCACTCATTCTGGAGGGATGGGGTTCCAATTTTTTCAGCAGGACCCAAAGAGAGCCCACTTCCAACTCAACCTGGTTGTCCACAAAGTTTGGTGATGAGTTGGAACTGGTGGCAGCTCGGCGAGCAGGGAACTGGTATCACTGGGTTCAGCAACTTGACTTAAGCTTTTGCTTGCCTCCGAGTGAAAAAGTGGACCAGAAATCATCCATGGACTGCTGCCCATCCCATGTGGGTAAGGGAGTACTCTTTCTTTCCTTCCCCCAATGTGGCGGCCATTTTGGGGCTCTATTAAATCTTCCAATGGCCCCCTGCTGCATTCCGAAATCAATCAGTTCGAGCAGGTCGTCACTGGGTTTGCCACAAGGAATGGAGATCATCATGGATAACCTCAATTTCCCCTTCCTTTCCCTGAACACACAAGCTCCACTGCTCAATCCAGAGGCTGTGTTACATTCGGCCCCTATGGTCTACTGAATAAATCTTTCCCCCTTTTACTAATGGAGCAACTGGAAAGTACTAGTGTGGAGTACAATTAGTAACCTGGTCTGTGTACAACACAACCAACACCCAACGCTATTAACAACTTCTGTTGTTGTTAACTTACAGCTAGGGTTGTACTAACTGAAAGTGCTAAGCATATCCCACTCCTGACACCAATGAAGTGTTTTCCTACACTCAAGAGAAGTTCGTTTATATACCTAGCACTTCTGCACTCGCACACACACACACTCTACCTTACCTGGTCAGTCCAGACTCTGGCTGGGGTTTCGTCAGGATTCATTCCAAGCCCTTCACTGGCATGAACTACCAAGTAAGGTCTGTCACACACAGTCTGCGACGCACTCTGTCCAAGCCGAGCGTGCAGCTTTCCTCAGAGGGTCAAGCAGCTGGTACACTGTCTTCTGTCAGTGTCCACTCCGGGCCCAGCATGGTACTGTCAGAACCGTCCTAGCTGTTGTGTCCGTCTACGGCTGTACTGTCGCAGGTGCTAGGGCAAAACTGTCTCCTGTAACTGGAGGCCCAAGCACTGGTCTGTCACTAGTGTTAGTACTGTCACTGTGGTACGAAGTAGCTCCCTAGCTAACTACCAAGTTAGCTAGTCCGCTCTCCTTAAGGCCGAGTGGCAACTCCCTAGCTAACTACAAGTTAGCTAGTCCGCTCTCTCCTCAAGGCCCGAGTGTCGCTATTACTAACAGCAAGTTAGCAGAACCGCACTCATAAGCTCCCTGTCGTTCTGCCGAAGTTCGTCTGCTTGTTTCCTGAGTGTCAGTGAACACTATCTCTAGGGAGTGCACTTCCGCTGGCTCGCCTACGTGCGCAGAAACCGTGCATCACTACGATGTGTACTACCGAATAAGTATGTACTCAGGAAGAGCGCAGGAAGGAAACTAAGTTATAGGAAGGAGATGGCTGGGGACACTGACTGACAGGTTGTTTGGAGCTGCAGAACGAGATCGCTGTAATCTACCATTACAGGTGCTATAGACAGATAGGGAGAGAAAAGAGAGAGAGAGAGAGTTAAGAAAAGGTAAAAAAGGGAAAAGAATTTATCATTATTCGATTTTGAAATAGATTACTAACACGGACTTCATTGCATGTTTCAGCCCTTACCTGGTGCTGGGCAGTCGCAGAAGTATTTGGGCTCCAGTGGCTGTGCAGCACCTAATTGTTCCAGAGTTGGAGAACTAGTTGAAGAGGGACAACGATGCGGCAGTCGTGAGAGAATGTTGAAAACGTTTGCGTGTTGACCCACTATGATTTTGATTGTCCCCCTGGGTCGGAACCGACATTGTTCCTGTATTTTAAGCCCTTTGTTCTTCTTGGAAAGTGTATAAACTGTTTCTCCATTGAGGAGGAGAAACCGGTAAAAAGATGTACTTGTAAATTACTAGTATAATGAGATGAAATTTGGTCCCAGGCCAATGGATCTGTGGAATGTTGTACTCCACTGGAGAGGAGAACGGAAGATAATCTTGGAAAACAAACCTTTTTGTATATGCTTGAAAATTTTATCATTAGTAAATTATTCCCCGGAGAGGAGGGGGAAAGAAGAGTTATTGTAGTGTGCCTTTCTGGTTGTTTGGAGAGATTGCGTGTGCACGGAGTGAATGCTGAGCTGAGTGTGTGCATGCATTTGTGCTCAGTGTGACAATTACGTATTTTGCCAATTTTCTCCTTCAATTGTTTTTTTCTCCTCCTCTCCCTAACCTTCTCCCCCACCACCACTACCCCCTTCTCCCTCATTTTTGTTTGACAACTAACGTGCTTCCCCCTACCCCATCACCACCACCTTCACCCCTCTCCTACTCTACCACCCTTCTCCTCTTTCATATATAGCCATGCCTTTATACATTGAAGATCACTTTACTCCATAGTTTTTGTCACGAGTTTGTCACGAGGCCTATGACGGTTGACCCATCTAGGGTGGTGGAATTATTCATTTATTTATTGTCGTTGTTGTTGTCGTGTATTCCGTCCCTTAATGTGGCTTGTGGTGTGTTTGCACCTTAATGTCGTTCAGCTCAGGTTAGGTTTACTTTCTCTCTCTCTCTCTCTAATTCCACTGCCCGTGCAATTCATCCTGCAGGTTCACGGGTGGCTGGTACCTTTCTCTCCGACGGCTGTCTCTATCGGCCCTCTCAAACCCGTCTTTTTACCTGCCGCACGTGCATCATTCCTCTTAGCTTGAGGTATTCTCCCACCCTGTGACGTAGGATGGCATGTTAGTTGCCATCGGTTAGGCAGGTTTTCTTTTCACTCGAGCGGAAGATGTCCCTGGGAGCGCCTGCTCCGGTTTCTGGTTCTCTACCACTTCGTCGAAGGTACGGTCGGTACCTTCATTCCTACAGTCGGCCTGTAGGGGGGGGACATCACGTCATCTCTTTTCCGCATCTGCTCTGCTGGTCCTCTCAACTGGACAGAGGGCAGAGAGTCGCTTGACCCGCCACTTTTGGGTCACCCACGGGTAGCTGGTAAGCATCAGTTTCGTGGGGTTTTTTTTGTTTGTTTTTTTTTTGTTAGCCGGCTAATTCTTCTCTTTTGCACAATTTCCTTTGGTTTTCAAAATTATAAAAGAAATATTGTTTGAGACCACTTTTTCTGGTTAATTCAATCTTTAAACCTGGCCAGTCAAAATTATATCCAAAAGTCTTTCTCTTTTTATGCATCTGGTGATGCGGTAGTCGGTGGGGATGGGGGAGAACCTGGTGATTCAGGGTTGGTACTTGCTTGGTCTCGCTCGTCCGCCCCTGTCACAATCACCGGTCTCTTATTCTTCAGCCACCGTCTGTTTGTGTGTGCAAGGGGAACGAGTTTTATGTTTGCGAGCGTGCGTACACATGATTAGTCGTTTGGATGCGTGGTTGGAGAATTGTGTCATTTTGAAATGTTGCTATAAAATGTGTGGATAATTGTGCCATTGAATTATTTGCAAATGTGGTGGCAGTTGTAAAAGCAATGGTTGCTGTGTTGGTTCAGTTCCTAGGAAAGGAAAATATTGAACGTGAGTGAGGGAAGGATGAAGATATAAATTGCTATTCGTTTGTTTAGCCTGTTAATGTAAATCTCTTACCTGCATCGTGTGAGGTGAACTTTAGCGAACATTCCTCATTTGGTTTGTTGACTGTGTTATGCTCAGGTCTGTGTTGAGCTGGTGTTACTAATGTATTCAGCAAACACTCCCCTCGCCCATCATGCGAGTGGCTGTTAGGATTAAGCAGCAAATTTCAGACCGTACTGACTGCGGGGTTCTAGTACCCTTCTTTCCTTCCAGTTCCGTTTTCTCTCCTCCCGGGGGGTTCACCCGAAGCTTGCGCTGTTGGTGCCGCCAGTGTGAGGAGCACGGGCCGGGGACCTTGCTGGGATGGTCCTAACCCTGTCCGGGACTTTCCGCGACAACGACTCGTCCCACGGGAGGCGTTCTCCACGTCCATTTGACCTCCTGCAGCGCATGTGACCGGCGTGGTTAGCTCTGTGTCATGCAATTTGGGTGTGGTGTGTGTCAAGGGTGTCGGCATTGAAAGACTCTGTTCAGAACAGACCCGGTTTGGGGCACCTTATTCGACACGGTACTCTCAGAGGACTTTGGAGAGACAGGGGTGAGGGGAACAACCTGAAGCACAGGAAAAGGAACGTGTGTTAGAAATGCTTATTTATGATTATGGTTATGTTGTGTGCGTTGAAATGCTTGTTTGTGACTATGCGTATGTTGTGTGTGTTGAAATGCTTAATTGTGATTGTGCATGTTGTGTGTGTTAGAATGCTTATTTGTGACTATGTGTGTGTTGGTGTGAATAAATGGTGTATTGTATTGTAATCTTTTTTGTGTGTTCTTGCGAGGCGTGTGAGGTCAGTCACTCCCTTCATCCCATCTAGACCGATCCTGTCAGGGCAGACTCCAGGGGTCGGTTTGTGACGTTTTAATCATGCTATCCGGATGCAGTTGTGGATGGATGTATGTATTCACACACAAACACACATGCCACACACACATGCACGCACTCAAGCATGCATGCGTACATGCACCACACAATATTTATGTATATATATATTAATGATATAATTTTATTTATATTATAGTA
>JAFLJL010005860.1:0-13033 GCA_018398815.1 Conus ventricosus | reverse complement strand
TTGGCGGTCTTTAGTAAAATTTTAGTTTCATCTATTAAATAATTACCAGACCCTCCAGAGGATTTCATTAATGCATTGGAAAAGGAATTGTACACATTTTTATGGAATGGTAAGAGAAGTAAAATAAAAAAATTGTTGTTAAAAAACAGTACTGCGAGGGGGGACCAGAATTTTGAATGTTAGAAATTTATTTCTGCTTGAAATAATTTGGTTTGAGAAGATTAATGTGCGGAGTCTGATTGGAGGGAGTTTTACCTTTAAATATGTACCCTAAACCGGGGGCATTATATTTTAAATCTTGGAGCAGAATTTTCAAATGTTGTTATGAATGTTTTATAATCCATTCTGGAAAGATGTTTTGAAGCATTATAAGAAATTAGGTTCCAGATGCTGTCCCATCTCGTGCATGATTTTTATGGTTGAATGTATTCTTTTACATATCATATTTTGAGGGACAGAAGGGTGATTTTTGTACAAGAATGGATTGATTATGGTATTTTCTTTGGGGAAAAACTGTTGAATGAAAATTGGCAATTGGATGACTTACCAAGAATTCTTGCAAAATATCAAGGTTTAATACCACTTTCTCTTATATGAAGGCATTTTAAATGCAATTCGTACCTATTTTCAAAATTCCAGATAGCTTTAACTTCCAGATAAAAGCCCCGGACCCAAAAGCCTGGTTTTATATCAAAAGAGGTAAAATTTGTTCAAAATTTCTAAATGGAAATAATGCACCCCCCCCCCAACAGCTATCCATAAATGGAATAATCTTTTTGAAAATCTTAATTGGAAAACCATCTTCTCTCACTGCTACAAGGCTTCTACGATGTGCAGCTTAGATGGTTTCAATGCAGACTTTTGCACAGATTGCTCCCAACACAGAGGTATTTATTTCTATGTAGAATTATTGAATCTCCTATCTGTAACTTCTGTGAAGTCGTGACCCGCCATTAAATCATATGCTTTTTGACTGCATTATTGTACAGAGGTTCTGGAGAAATCTGCAAGTCTATTAAAAAATAAATGTCAACACTGTGACAACTTCATTATTGACAAGGAGTTGATTTTATTTGGTATAAACAGCATGTGGAAAAGGATAAACTATTGATTTTGTTCTGCTCTTTGCCAGTTTTACATTTACAAATGCAAATACAAAATTCCGCTCCTGACCTACATGTTTTTCTCGCAGTATTAGGATAACAGATTCAAAATGAAAAATATTTGGCTTTTTTTAAATCATAGTATTAGGACAATTTGAGGAAAATTGGTTGCCCTACTACCTATTGTACCTTAGCTTCCTTTGTGATGTGTGAGCACTACAGTATGGAGGTGTATAATTTTACCTTTTCTCATGTTATTTACATTGTGAGACTGGACTGTTTTATATACTTTGGTAAAGGAATTTGAGTGCTTTACAATGTAATGCTATACCTCCCCTGTCCCAAGACCCATACCACATTAGATTCGCACTGCTTTCCTTACACCACTGCCGGTGTTTATGTAGTGCTTATATACACATGTGTGTGTTCGTGTGTTTTATTGTGTGTGTGTGTACGTGTGTATTTGTGTGTGTGTGTGTGTGTGTGTGTGTGTGTGTGTGTGTGTGTGTGTGTGTGTGTGTGTGTGTGTGTGTGTGTGCACTCATCATGGGGGCTATTTGGTGTCATTATTAGAAAGAGTGACAGGGTGAATGTTTCATGAATCAATGTCTTTTTTTCTTTTTGGGGTTTAACTATTGGAATTACATACATGCTCTTTGTATGATCAATATATGCCTATGAAAAACTAGTGTTATAATCACTTTGCTCATAGAAATGATGATAGCATTTACTGATTATTAGATACTAGTTGCTAAATAGTTTATTGCCAGTACTGTCAAAATCAATGTTTTGATTATCAAGGTGCTGTGCCCAAATGCTGTTTCTGGAATAGGTACCTTTATTTAATTATCCTTTACTTTCATTGTTATTCCTTTCTATTGATATGTGCTTATTTGTGCTTTGCATTTGCTTGTTAAAAAACGAAAAATTGTTCAAAAAAAAAAAAAAATCTGCTTTTATATTTCACGGAAATTAGTCAGTCCTTTTTACCACTACACTTTCGCACCAGGAACAATCGGGTAAGTGACCTCTCATATTTAAATTGGCACTGACTTCGCACACTTGAAACTTCTTGGGTTTTGGCAATGATGTCAACTGCAACGTAGTTTCTGATTTTAGTGTAACTAGCCATCTCTGAAATAGACACGTCTACAGAGCTTATATGCTCGGAGTTTCTTTTTGTCAAGCAGTTGGAGATGATCATTGCTTAGATTTGACTGTTACTACTTCGGGCGCCAAATACATGCTTCACTTTATGGTGTTTCAGTTGACATGATTTCTGAACTCACCACCCTGTCACTTGTATCTTTATGAATTTCAAATCGTGCCAAACGAAACACACGAACGTATTCAATTGTCCGATGGTCTTTGTATTTACATTTTTGTTTGGGGGCTGATTCAGTTGTTTTGAGAAAAGAGAGAGAGAGAGAGAGAGGGGAGGAAAAGAGAGAGAGGAGAGAGGGGAAGAGAGAGAGTGAGAGAGGGGAGGAAAGAAAGAGAGAGAGAGGCGGGGGAGGAACGAGAGACGACAGACAGACAGACAGACAGACAGACAGGCAGGCAGAGGGAGAGAGAGGGGGTTCTTGGGTCATCTTCCAGTGAATATAGGGTGAGGCATGCCAAAAAAACGCATTTTACCAGCCAAGGGAGGTGGAGATGTTGCGGTGGGCAGGGTAGGATGGATTCCAGAAATTCTAGGGCCCCTGTCCTTTCCCCCTCCGCTTCCCCTCTCGTTGGCACTTTATGCTATTCAGTTGATAATTTCAGAAGCATTTCATGGGAAATTCAGACAGAATTTCAGGCGAGTGTTGATATTAGCATAACTTTTTTAACTATCTGCAAATAGCCCCACAGTTGCTGCTCCAGGTTAGTGTCCCCTGAACACTATTTGCTCTGTTTCATGTAAATGAAATGTCATTTACTGTCAGTTAAACTATGTAGTGCTAAACAGGAAGCTGCTTGTTGAAGATGAAGAGAAGAATTACTAAGATTGTTAGCGTTTCTTTTGGACCCTTTATTTATTTATTTTTTGTCTTAACCAGTTGATTTAGTTCCATTCATCAATGTGACGGTCCATATCACAGAGATGTGCCGAGACATATGCGTCACGTGATCAGGATCTTACACTTTCTGTGCTGTTTTGACAGGTGCTTGCCGTTGGCAGAGATGCGACATCTGAGAAAGGGTTTACAGCACTTTGGAGTTGCAGGGAGATAATTGGTGTCGTTTCTGGTCCAAATCTGGAAGTGCCACAGCTTCCAGGTTTAAGAATCAGTAATTCTTGGTCTCCCGGGGTGACGCCATCTGCACTGACATAGCGGCCGTTCTGATTATTTCTCATTTTATGCTAGCGTACTCTGCTTGACATGTCTCAAAAGACACACACACAACACACCCCAAAACACACACACACACACCACCACACAAAACACACACACACGCGCGCGCGCGCACACACACGCACACGCACCACACACACCCCCACCACACACACACACCACACACACAACTCCAGCACACCACACACACACACACACACACACACAAAACGCACACACACACACACACACACACACACACACGCACACGCACACACACACACACACACACACAAAACTGTTTATAATAACAATTTGAAAAGATTCAATACGGACTGATGTAATGCACAGCACGTACAAATGGAACCGTTCCTGGATACAGAGTTTCTCTTTTCTTCTGATATTGATTTTAAACCCTAATGAAACGGGTAATTAGAGGAATCGTCACATATTACGGTCACGAAACATAGAGACGCTAATTCTACTAGTCTACAGCCATAATGAGTGTCAAACCCCTTCTCCTGTCCCATCGATTCACCCCTACTTCCCAGAGGATTAAGAAGAAGACTTGTCAGAACATCAAAGGGCTTCGCAGCAGGATGTAGTTCATTTAAACCGTATCAAAATCATTCCCAAGATAATGATTTTTGAATAGATAAATAATTTTTTGTCTACACCGTGTGGGTTTCGTTTACATGGATTTGGAGAGATTCATTTCAATTGTGATGTTTCACTTACGTTTCACCAGTTCTGTTACCTCATATTTTTAGTGGCTATGTGCTGGGGTTCAATTCGAGATGAAAGTATTTTGTTGATAGGAAGTTACGCTTTCCAGTCCCCAAAGAAGGGCCGGCAAATGACCAAATTATTGGACAAAAATGAAAATTATAAAGTTTACGAGCAGGCGATTTTCTGTACAGTTCTTTCTTTTTTTGTACACACACAAAGCACACACACAAAAACACCACACACACACACACACACAACACACACACCACACAAAACACACGCACGCACCACACACACACACTCACACACACACACACACACACACACACACACACACACACACCCACACACACACACACACACAGAGGGAGGGGGGAAAAGACCTTCAAACTGCTTGCCCAAACAACTCGGTTCCCAGCTCATGATTTTCTGAGCACATTTCTTTGCAACTTAATTCTCTTCTGCTAACAATATTCAATAGAGCTTTATCCACTCACAGCGGAGAATTGTCGGGACCCCGTATTTGACGGCAGCAAAAAGGAGTTAGGTAGCGTTGACAGGGGAAAATGGGTGAGCAGCATGAAGTAAACGCAGATGTTTGCGGTGCAAAATGACCGCAACAAAGAAATGATATCGTCGAATAATTGGGTCTCTTTGGTTTAAAGGCAAAAAAACAACAGAAAATGATGTGTGGGATGCTAGTTTTTGTTTGTGTCTGTCTTTGTGTGCAAAGTTCAACTCCACACATGGGGCCGCTTAAAATTTTAAGTCAAACGTAAGTGAGGCAGAAAATAAACATTTATTGATTAAAACAAAAGTGCATATAAGCCAAACTGATAAAATTCCCTTAGCCTCGTATCCCATTTATTATTTGTCTTTATATTCAATAACACCAAAACCATATGTACCAGGCCTACTCTAGTTCATTCGTAAATTATAAATAGCAAGCCCAGAAAGACGAGAGGTTGGTGTGCAGACTCTATCAAATGCTGGTTTGTGGTTGCACTGTTTTTGTGATCAATATTTGAACCAGTCTGTATAGACTAAGCACTCTACAGTGAAGACGTTTCTGTATGTGTTCATTTGTCATTTTTTATATACCACTGTGCAGTTGCTTTAAACATCACTAGTACATAATCGAGTTTTATCGTGTAAATATCCAAAACAGCACGCATTTAACACTTTTTGCATTCTTTCATTATTTAATAATAAAAAAAAATATTGAATCATGTTGATTTCCATTGTGGTGAGGGATATCATCCAGTTCTCCCTGTTTTAGATTGCTTCCCTTTTACAACCCATTGTGGTGTTCTTCTTTGTTCTTTTAAGTTTTCTGTGGATTTGTCTCATTGTCCCGACGACTTTCAGGAACGATGCCTTTTTCCTTCATCTCTTGTTTTGGCCTGCACCACAGCTGGTGCAGAGTTGATTGATACTGAGAATCTGTTTCATATAGATAAGAAAATTGATGGAGGAATTACATAATTCAAACACTACAACAAGAGCAAGAGAGACCCTGTATGTATTGCACAAATACTCTGAGCTCAGAAAACCCGGCAAGGTACTAAAGAGCAACACTCTGGTTACAGATGGAATCATGCAGATAACGTGACACAACACACTGTTGCCAGCATCGAGTCATCGACATTTCCTGTTTCTCCACTGACGTCATGTTAGACACTGCCCCGCGACGCCAGGCGGCGGTGACTTTGAGGCGAATGATAATGGCTGCAGTGCGGATGACGACAAAGATGAGGGAGATGCAGGGAATGAATGAATGAATATTTAGTTTAATGTCTGTTCACAAGGATAGTGATTTTAGACACCATGCAAAAGTTACCCTTCCCCCTTCAAAAATAAGAACAAGTGAAATAAAACTTCAGATTAATCTTCCAATAGGAGATGCAGGGAGAACCACAGAAACCAGGTGAAGATAGTTGATGTCAATGATCGTTCTCTGCCGCAGGTAGAAAGGTCTGAGTCTGTTAATGTAGGTGGAGATGTTGGTGACAGGATCAGTGACTTTAATTGTCTGGTATTTAATGGAGGAGGCCCGAGTGTTTTACTGCCAAAATATACACAGCTATCACCACTATCAGCATCACCATATCCTGCAAAACAATATAAGATAATTTGCATGAAATTTCCGTTGTGGAGATTATTGTTGTTGGCAGAAATTATGGTGGCGTCAATAGTATCAGTAAAGGTATTTTACCTTCTTTTTTACGATCAATTGGAGCAATGAAACATTATTGAAGTCAATCATAATGTACAGCGTATTTATATAGAAACAAAATATTTTAATGGCACATAGAGTAACGTTGTTTCACTACCTTTGCGATGATCAGCTGAACGAGGAAAGCGCTCTTTAAGTCAATCACGATGTGCAGTATATTTTTGTAAGAACAATATCTTAATGGCTCAAACCATTTTGTTTAAGTTTACTACATTAACCAGCACACACACACACACACACACACACACACACACACACACACACACACACACACACACATCAGATTCGATGTCTTCTCTTACTGAACAGTTTGCATTGAAGCACTTTTAAAACATTTTCTATTGTTTAGATTTGACATTTGAATCATGTCTTTGTTTCTAGCCTGTAAAGGTACCATTACTTAATGATCACATTGTTTGATATTCGAACACTTTTCTTTAACACACAATTGCTGGAACTTACATCAGTTTTAACCCGTACATTGTAAATGTTAACTAAAAACCGATTTGTGAATATAAAAGTTATCTTTGAGATTACAAAGAAGCAGATGAATGGGAATGGAGAGAGAGGGAGGGAGAGAGAGAGAGAGAGAAGAGAGAGAGAGGGGGGGGGGGAGAGGGAGGGAGGGAGGGAGAGAGAGAGAGAGGGGGGGGGGGTAAGGGTTATTTGCAAAAGATAATTTGACTTACTGTAACTCATAAATTATGGATTTGTACTAGATTAGTCTGTCTTTAATACCATCTTAAGTGGTATAGTTGTCCACCACTAAACTGTCTTTTGATTACCGCTGTTCTTAGGTATGTGGTAGTCCTACCACCATCACTGCGGACTGGTGCATCTGCAGGCTGTGTACCATTATCCTTGTTGCAACCACTCTGTTGCCAGAATAAAAATCGTTCCTTTGTGACTATTCATGTAGCATTACCAATTACAGTCGTTTAATGCTGCTCACAGATTTTGCCCACACGTTGGATTGGCAATTGATTTAGATCTGTTGCACTACACTCAAGGGACAAAAGTCTGTCCCCTCTCGGCACTTCCGGCGCTGACTACCTACAAGCACCTGTTGCTGAAAACTTGTTATTCCTACCGTAGGGCTGAACAGAACTTGCTAGTGCTTGATAATCTGGCCCTTCTCGATTCAAAACATGACAGCTTCTTGGGAGAGAGGTCGTAGAGGGAGTGGAGGTAGGCAACAGTCAGTTAATTCCATTATGTGATAAGTGCACCGCGCAATCTGGGACAGTACTAATGCGCGAAGGGTTTCTTTGTTGTTGTTTTTTCCACGCGAGTCTTGAGGACTTGCCACACGTTCTCGGTCGGATTTAGATCTGGACTTTGACGGGGCAGAAAAACACGGGAACTCTGTGCTGTCGCTTTCAGGTCTCGGTGTGAGCCGAGCGATGAGAGAGCGTGGTCATTCTTGCAGGTACCAACGTTTGTTTGGTAGTGGTCGGCAACAAACGGCAGAAAGTTGTTTTCCAGCACATCAGTGTACTTCTAACTGTTCATACTGCCTTCAACGGACACCAGTGGTCCAACTCTCTCATACGAAATGCATCCCTATACCATAGATTGCAATGTAGTCTTCGGGCCAAATGCATGCTGCTTAGAGAAAGCATTGACCACTTCTCTTCGACTTTTACACGTCCATTGGGTTTGATCACAATGGTCATTTCATCACTGAAAATAACATTCTTTCACTGATCGTTCACAATTCAGTGAAGTTTCCTCCTACACTATTGCAGCCACTTCTTTCTGTTCACTTCCTTGATGACTAGTTCTTCACTGGGGATGCTTTGAATAGCCAAGTCCACGCAGGTTTTGCTTGATTGTCTTTTGGCTGACTTCAACGGTAGGTTGATGCACGGCATTCGGCTGCAATTTCAGACACTGGATTTCAGGATCTGTAGAGAATGTAAATATCTATGTTCACGACCACCCATGTGATTCTGCCCGAAAACCCCATTTTCACATACATATCACGTCCATCACATGTCAGTTTTGGCCAATTTAACACCTTTTCACAAACAAAATTAACACCTCAAAACTCTAAAATTGACGCAAATTAGCGCATTGAAAACGGGGGTTTCCATGCAGAATAACATGGGTGATCGTGAACGAAGATATTTACATTCTCTCCCAGGACATAAAAATTAAAGGTTTTAACATTTATATAGCTTGACAGTCCTACACCAGACTGGCCCAAGACTAACACCGAAAAATCGATAAATTGGCATTACTGACACGCCAACAGGCTGCCGCAATGTGACACAGGTTGCACTGCAATTATTAATCATCGCGATGGCCGAGTGTCGCGTGTGCACGTTCAACCAATCGACAGGGAGGTATGACATCATTTTCTACGGGGCTTCCTCATTATCCAGGTAGCTGATAGAAGTGAAAGACGTGTTTTTTAGTGCTCTGAACAGAAATGGCTGAGTCTGGAAGCCGGTTGTCTTCACAAGAGACCGCAATGAGTGTTAGTTCTCAAGAAAGCCAAACTGAGCATTTGCTGTATTCGGATGAGCAAAAAGAAATAATATTGAAACCAAAAAGTATTATCAGGAAAATGATTTTATATCTTGAAAAATTGGAACGTGGTGAGCCTTGCTCGAAAACCGACCCGGCCAAAGAAAGTCTAGATTCTTTTGGAAACGAAGAAAACCAACCGTGAAATGACAGTAGTGAACTGCATGATTTTTTAAGTAATTGTTTTGTAGATAAACTTGATTTATGAGCCGACTGACGAAGGTTCTTTTATGAAGCTGGAAACATAACTGAAATGACGCCTGTTTTGCTGAAGGCGGGTTCTGAGATCAAAGCTGAAAATCATACTGCATCACCCTGGCCTATAGTTATCTGGTAATTAGTGTCACCCTTTTCAAAGAGTGGTTGTATTATTGCTTCTGTCCACTGTAAAGGATACTTCCCCGAAGCAAATAAGACATTGAATAAAGTAACTAAAAGGAGCAATGTACAGATCGAATTTTTAAATATTCCCCAATAATTCCGTCGGGCCCTGCTGCTTTTCCATTCTTCAAGGAGCGGACAGCTGCGTACACCTCAGATTCAGTGATTTCGCATTCAAGAGTCTCTGTGTTGAAGTGATTAAAGCATTCACTCTGCTGGGACTCGTTTTCATTGTTAGCGTTTTCTACATTGTCTATATTCACATCAGACTGAAATACGTCACAAAAATGATTGTACCAGTCGTCTTCAGAAATAGCATTTGTAGCAGGTTTTCTTATACATACAGGACTTAATTTTATTCCCAAAGCCAGAAGATTTGTTAATATTTTTATTGAGAGATTCTAAAACTTCTTGCCTATAATGTTTTCGTTTTTATTCGTATAACCTTTTGTAATCTCTACGTTTTTGGTTGTAATCTGCCTTTAACCTGTCTTCTTTGTCAACATTTTCATATTGTCTATATGTTCGATATCCTCATTTGTACGAACACAATATAACTGTCTCAGATCGTGTCTGAGCTCCTTTCTGTGCTGCCGACATTCTTTGTCAAACCATACATTTGATTTGTCTTTGCCAACTACAAAAGTTTTCTTCGTACATTGACTAGCAGAAAGTAACGCATCATTAAAAATGTCAACGGCTTTGTTTACGTCATCGTTAACAACAAGAGTAGCATTTTCCAAGTGGAGCTTGAAATCGGTCTGATTCAATAGTTTTCTCTAAACTTGTCAATTTTACTTCCATCCCAAATTAATTTTTCAAATGCGTACGATTTTTCTGGTAAAGTATCATTAGTGAGGCTGCTAAATTGTGACTTCAATATGACTTCTACAGGCATATGTTTTGACTCTATTCTTGGTCTGACATGCAAAGATACACAGTGACTACACGTTTGACATTATGGCGTAGTCAACAATGTTACATCCTGCCGGAGAAATGTATGTAAAGTTGCCAAGATCAATATCGCCTTTAACGGCCCCATTCAAAATGGAGAACTCAAAACAATCACAAACATTCAACAAAATATACACCAAATTCATTTAAAACAGTGTCTTTAGACGTGCGAAAAGACGCTTGATTATCACCCCGTTCCAAAGCGCAGCGTCGTTTCCCCCTTTATCATGTCTCTCACAAATGTTCTCTCCCCCAGTTCGTGCGTTGAAATCGCCAGAAGAAAAAGTGGTACATTTCCAAACGTTTCCATCAGATCTAGGATACACTGTTCTAGGAGGGCCACGCCATTGGATATTTCATGTGTCTGATAATACTGAGAATTCATGGGTGGAATATACGTCGATCAAAATTGTAGGACAATCTGTGTTAAACAATTCTTTAGCCATTTTTTATAACTATTATATTGTCATATTCAACAAACACTTGTTCCACATAGGCTGCTAATTCCTTTTTGACAAGGAGAGTCAAACCTCCCGATAATCTGGCTGTTATACCGTCGGGTAGCTTAACACCAGGAATTATGAAAGATTTAAAACTAGGAAATAAATGGTCTGGAAAGTGAGTAGCAAAAGTTTCTACAAGCAAACAAAAATCAAAGCTACTTAAATAAGATCGAAGATCGTTATCGAAAACATGTGACAGTCCTTCAATGTTGTAAGTAACGAATTTAGAGTTTTCGCGATATGGACCTGGCCGAATCCCTATGCAGTGTCTGGATTGACAGGTAAAGAGTCTTTATTGGTCACTTCATGGATTGTGGCTTGGCGTTTACTTGCCACACTGGTACACGAGGCACTTCTTGGTCTATTGTCAGGTCCTCGTTGAGAATGCGTTTCGTGCGGATTTGTGCCTACAATGTGTTTGTCTTCTTATCGTTGTCGTCTTTTTGGCTCATCTGGTCATTACACTGATGTTCTTTGTTGGCTTTGCCAGGTCTGTTTGTGTTAGACGTTTTGTACTTCACTGTTCCGTTCTGAGTCAGGGTGCTGGGGGGGGGGGGGGGGGGGGTTGTTATTCCAGAATCTTTGTCAGAGTCTTTGTCAGTCTGTATTTTTGTCTTGCTGGGTAGATTCGCCATTTTTCTATCTTTCTTGTCAGCTGTGTCGACATTTTGTTCATTTTGTACGTCAACAACGTCAGTAGCGCAGCTATGTCAGATTCATGCTCATTAGCTAACTCTGAACACTGTTCGTTAGATGTCTCAACAATTTGCTCGACATCACTGTCTACATTTTGTATGTCAGTTATTTCCGTGTCATTTCTGTCAGGATTCTGTTCGTCAACTGCTTGTGCAGTTGTTTGTTCTGTCATATTTCGTTCATTACATTAAGTCATGCACACTCGGTTATCATTTGTGTTCTCGTACTCACACTGACGGTGCTCGCACTCACAATCATCACCCAATGTCACACTGCCTACAACATCCGAGTCAGGCACACGTGTGCTACTGTTTTGCACAACATTTGAAACATCGGGGAGAATGGGCCGTGATTCTAAAATGATATTGCTTCACTTACAATGTTACATGCTTTTGGTGCATTACTTCGGCACAGGGATTAAAACACTGTTCTGTCTCTTTGGTAAGAGGGGAAATTCATTTGTTGAGAGAGAGAGAGAGAGAGAAGAGAGAGAGAGAGAGAGAGATGAGAGAGAGAGAGAGATCTTGTTTGCATTTTTACATTTGATGCACAGAAAATTGTGTGTATTTCTGAAGCATTCAGTATGGACACGGAGAGGTTGTTTTTAAGTCCATTGCCTTCATGTTTTTAAAATCTTAACCTCCAACCAAATGCCACAGAACTGATTTCTCAAAGTGCTGGACAGGACCAGTGCTTTCAACCCTCAGCAAACTGCGTCACAACCAGATTGAAGCCTAACGTCATTATTCTGATCAGACTTTGTACCATCAGAGCCAACATACTGCATGGAGCAGTAAAATACCAGGTCATTGTAATGCAGCCGTCCCAACTGCCACCGCACTGTCCACTGTGGTGCTCAGTCACCTCTGATATGATTCAGGTACCACCAACAAAGCCTTCTGCAGCTAACAGTCATATCATTGTTCTGGAACTAGTGCAGTTATGATCCACGTATACATGACTTCGGGGGTATGGGGTGTCAGGGAGAGGTAGTACCTTTAGCAGGGGGCTTGCCATGTCCTTTTCTAGGGCAGCTATGTCCTTTTCTAGGCAGCTCGTCTGCCACTGGTCCTCACCTGTCACTCAGCTGACACTGTGGCTCCTAGAGCTGTCGCATGCAACAGCGGCCACTCCCCGGGCAACGGCTTTGCAGGCCGGCTAAGCCAGGTGTGGGTAGCCGTCGGGTTGTAAACCCTCGGTGAGTTAGGCTCGGGCTGTGTCAGCCCTACTGCATGTGAAGACTGACTCCCGGCGGAACGAGCGAAAGAGATCATCGGTGATCCAACGGTTGTGAGGCGGTGGCAGCAAGTGTTGTGGAGCGCTACGAGCATGGACGTGACACCCTGAGAAGTCCTGGTCATCCACTGCAGCCTGGCAGTCTCCCGTCGTAACGTTCTCCGTGCCATGGATCAAGGCTCCCCAGGCCGAGAGAGTGGGATTACCCCCTGTGCAATGTCTTCCCACTATAAAACCTCACGCACAGGTCCGTTATGCAACTCATCACCGATCTGTCAACGCACACACCTCAGTCCTGCGGCGATGGGCACTGGCGAAGCAACAGGTGGAGATGACCATGCATTG
>JAFLJL010005859.1:0-13740 GCA_018398815.1 Conus ventricosus | reverse complement strand
TTTGGATAAATAATTTGAAATAGTATCCTAATCACAACTAACATACGCTTTTTTTTTCTTCAATGAACAGTCATACTGAAATATTGAATGTTTCCAACAAGTTTTATTGTGAAAGTAATTTAGTTTTAGTGTCATGTTTGTAACTATAAATATATGTCTTAACTTTTAGGGCAGCGGTCACGATGTTAATTTCTCTTTTAACAAGAGATAATAAAGTTTTCTGAATCTGAACTTAATGACTCACAGTCTCTTGATCTGGAACCGACTGGTCAGAACTTTTTAGTCCAGGAAAACCCGTTCACTCCAGCTGATCTGCAACACTGGTCTTTACATCCATGGTCTTTACATCCATTTGGTGAAGATGGTCTTTACATCCATTTGGTTAAGATGGTTAGTAAAAAATAGGAGTAGACCAGATTAATGTTTTGATAAAAAAATTTTCTCAACTCGTCCAGGCATGGTACTGGAGGAAAATCATTTTTCCCTGAAAATTGTTGGGGGTCCAGGGGGCGGAGCCCCTGGCGGGGTCAAGGGGCAGAGCCCCTTGTGGGGGGTCAGGGGGCGTTGCCCCCTGAAGCTGAAGGTTTTTCAGCAATTCTAGCCTGTAAAAAGCCTCTCCTTGAACTAATTTCAGTTCTTCATACTAAGCAATTTCTGCCATAAATAAGCTCTCCTAGAATCACTTTATCAGTCATTCCTTCAACCAAAGAAGGTTTTTAAACCCAAGTAATCACATAGCAAAAATGAGTAGGCCTACATATCTACATTGCTTTAGGTGGCATACATTAAATCAACTGTAAAATATTTACTTACTCTGCTGATAAGTGAGGCAGAGAAAGTCAGAAACAGAATGAAAGGAGAGAGAGAGAGAGAGAGGGAGAGAGATAGAGATAGATAGAGAGAGAGAGAATGAGAGGAGGAAGGGAGGGGGGGGGAATGGGGGGGAGGAGGGGGGAGAAAGAAAGAGAGAGAATGAGAGAGAGTTGAGAGCATCTAGAAGAGAGGAAGAGAGAGGGGGGAGGAAGGGAGAGGGGGAGGAAGGGGGTGAGAAGGGGGGAAGAAAGAGAGAGAAAGAGAGAGAGAGAAAGAGAGAGAGAGGAAAGGAGAGAGAGAGAGGAGAGAGAGAACCTGGAAGAGAAAGAGAGAGAGAGAAAGAGAGAGAGAGAGAGAGGAGAGGAGAGGAGAGAGGAGAGAGGAGAGAGAGAGAGAGAGAGGAGAGAGAGAGAGAGAGAATCTTACCTGGCAGAACGGGATTACTTGCAGCAGTTTTCACTCTCTCTTTGTTTTGTTTCCCTTTGATGTGATCGCTGAGGCTTCTCGCACCGCCAGACCCGTAACAGATTTCAACTTGACACACCACACAGTATGCTTTGCCGCGGATTCTCAACTTTTCCAAGCACGACGAAAACGTTTCATTTTCGTGGCTCCTGTTCAGCCAATCCCATCACCATTTTGTTTGCCACACCCAGCATCAATATCTTCTGTCGGAGAATTCCGCGGAACTATGTCTGTACGCTTTGGCATTTTTATTTTTTCCTTCTTTTTCTTCAACCTTGTTCAAATTCGATCACGTCGACCCAGAGCGGAAAGCAGTGGCAAATGTCACGAAAGCGCATGCGCGGAAGTCCTGCTCAATGCTACTTCTCGCGAGAGGAAGGCTTGAAGCGAACGACCTCAAACGAACTAAAAGGGCCGGTCTCGTCGGGCGCGGCTCGGTTGGTTGGTTTTTTTTTTTTTTTTTTTTTTTTTTTTTTTTTTTTTTTTTTTTTTTTTTTTTTGCTTTTCGCGGATTTCGCGAATTCGCGGACATGTACCATGCCTGTCGCTCTCAGACAACATATTGAATAGAAATGGTTATCATCATCATCACAGTTTTCACATGTCAGGCCAAGCTTATTTGCATTGAGTTTGTCAATAAATTTAAAGACAATTACAAAAAAAATATAACAAAAAACCCCCCATCATCCACGCCCTTACGGTATATCTGACAGCATCGCAGTAGACAGAAACAAAACATCAGTGGAGAGAAGGCACCACTTAAGCTTCGATCCATTCCATCATCATCCCTACACTCCCAATCCCTCAACAAAACAACACACACATGAATGCAGTGTTTACCCACACATATCACATGCAAGATCACATACACACATCTTCAGATGCAAAAGGCATGTGCACACACACACACACACCACACACACACACACACACACACACACACACACACACACACAAACATGCACTGGCAGAAACACGGTATGTGATTTGATATAAAAGACAGTCATGACAACGAATTATGAACCACATACACATAATCCTGTGAACAACCTGCAATATCAGCTAAATGAGTAAAAAAAAAAAAAAGGCCTCATGTTTATTTTCACATAATGGTTTGCAATGAAACATGATTTCAAAAAGGAATGCAATGAGAAAATATGTAATGAGAAAATAACAGTGTAAAGAGAGAGAGGTAAAGGAAAAGAGACGAGAGGGGGGGGGGGGGGGTAATGAGAAAATAACAGTAAAGAGAGAGAGGTAAAGGAAAAGAGAGAGAGGGGGGGGGGTAATGAGAAAATAACAGTAAAAGAGAGAGAGGTAAAGTAAAAGAGAGAGAGAGGAGGGGGGGGGGGGGGTAATAATGGAAATAACAGTAAAAGAGAGAGAGAGGAAGGGGGGGGGGGGGGGGAATGAGAAAATAACATGTAAAAGAGAGAGAGGGTAAAGGAAAAGAGGACAGAGAGGAAGGGGGGGTAATGAGAAAATAACAGTAAAAGAGAGAGAGGTAAAGGAAAAGAGACAGAGAGGAAGGGGGGGGGGGGGGTTATGGTAATGAAAATAACAGTAAAAGAGAGAGAGGTAAAGGAAAAGAGACAGAGAGGAAGGGGGGGGGGTTAATGAGGAAAATAACAGTAAAAGAGAGAGAGGTTAAAGGAAAAGAGACAGAGAGGAAGGGGGGGGGTAATGAGAAAATAACAGTAAAGAGAGAGAGGTAAAGGAAAAGAGACAGAGAGGAAGGGGGGGGGGTTAATGAGAAAATAACAGTAAAAGAGAGAGAGGTAAGGAAAAGGACAGAGAGGAAGGGGGGGAATGAGAAAATAACAGTAAAAGAGAGAGAGGTAAAGGAAAAGAGAGAGAGAGGAAGGGGGGGGGGGGGTTAATGAGAAAATAACAGTAAAAGAGAGAGAGGTAAAGGAAAAGAGACAGAGAGGAAGGGGGGGGGGGTAATGAGAAAATAACAGTAAAAGAGAGAGAGGTAAAGGAAAGAGAGAGAGAGGAAGGGGGGGGGGGGTTAATGAGAAAATAACAGTAAAAGAGAGAGAGGTAAAGGAAAAGAGACAGAGAGGAAGGGGGGGGGTAATGAGAAAATAACAGTAAAAGAGAGAGAGGTAAAGGAAAAGAGGAGAGGAGGAAGGGGGGGGGGGTTTTAATGAGAAAATAACAGTAAAAGAGAGAGAGGTAAAGGAAAAGAGACAGAGAGGAAGGGGGGGGTAATGAAGAAAAATAACAGTAAAAGAGAGAGAGGTAAAGGAAAAGAGAGAGAGTGGGAAGGGGGGGGGGGTAATGAGAAAATAACAGTAAAAGAGAGAGAGGTAAAGGAAAAGAGGAGAGAGAGGAAGGGGGGGGGGTAATGAGAAAATAACAGTAAAGAGAGAGAGGTAAAGGAAAAGAGACAGAGAGGAAGGGGGGGGGGGGGTAGGTATGAGAAAATAACAGTAAAAGAGAGAGAGGTAAAGGAAAAGAGAGAGAGTGGAAGGGGGGGGGGATGGTAATGAGAAAATAACAGTAAAAGAGAGAGAGAGGAAGGGGGGGGGGTAAATGAGAAAATAACAGTAAAAGAGAGAGAGGTAAAGGAAAAGAGACAGAGAGGAAGGGGGGGGGTATAATGAGAAAATAACAGTAAAAGAGAGAGAGAGGAAGGGGGTGCATAAGGGAAAGACAGAGAGTGAGTGAAAGAAAGAGAGGAGAAGGATGGAAGTGGGAGTTGAGAGAGAGAGAGAGAGAGAGAGAGAGAGAAAAGACGGCTTGAAAAACTAACAACACAACTGAATTCAGAATTATGACACTACAGTGATGACCCAATGCAAACATGTTTAAACTCTGCACATCCCTCACACAAAGCTAAACACTCAGCCAGAACTTTCTTTGACAGTGCTCTAAAGATTTTCCACAGAAACAAAACAAACAACACAAATGACGATGCTGCCATTGCAGACCGTCTCGGGACTAATGACATTTACGACCAAAACATTGTCAATTTCTGTTCTTTTATTTCTATGGACAGTCTTCAGAGCATCCTCAAAGAAAAGTTCTCATTTATGAAAAAGAAGATTAGCAGTCAGAAATCATTTTTCATTTTAACATCCAGCCAGTTTACATGCACATCTTACCCCAAGCAAACCTACATATCTCCATCACAAAAACAAACCATACATATCTCCATCACAAAAACAAACCATACATATCTCCATCACAAAAACAAAGTCCACATAGCCAAGGAACGTTCACTCCAGCAGTATGGTTCCAAACAAAATCACGAGGGAATAGATGGCGCCACGGAGCTCGGGATCGGGGATGGAGGAACGTAGTGACAGCTCGATAAACGCATGGCAAATGTACTGCCGTCCAAAGCGATAGCATGGGACCACGTTCAGGATAACTAGTGCCCCCGACAGGGAAATCAAATATCTGTTCTCGGTCAAGGAAAAGGCAACAGGCCTTCATCTGAAATAAAATGCTTGTTTATGTTTCATAATAACAGTACACATCATTTTCTTTGTCAAGGTACACTTGAACGAGTAATGAATTTTTGTTTGGTTTTGTTTTACATTATTACAGAGTACGTACACAGCGCCTATTCTGGGTCACATACCAAGCTCTCATAGCTTTAACCATCATTATTACAGAGTACGTACACAGCGCCTATTCTGGGTCAGAGACCAAGCTCTCATAGCTTTACCATCATTATTACAGAGTACGTACACAGCGCCTATTCTGGGTCACAGACCAAGATCACAGTGCTTTACCATCATTATTACAGAGTACGTACACAGCACCTATTGTGGGTCACAGACCAAGATCTCAGTGCTTTACTATCCACGCTCTGCTTCACGTCATGGACTGCCAGCCCGGGCAGAGCCAACTGGAGAGCTGCCTGCTACAGCTACATTCCCAGTCATTCAGTTGAACATCAGTCGCTTGGCATTTCATTCATTCCTTCATTTTCTCAGTGCAATGTGTATAAGAGTCATCCATGCCAGCTGACCAACTGGCTTTCTCTTCCAAAGTTGGTGATGGGATGTTCTGTGTGTTCAAGACGCTATGTGTGTGTTCACATATGGAACTTCAAGACGCTATGCGTGTGTTCACATATGAAACTTCAAGACGCTATGCGTGTGTTCACATATGGAACTTCAACAGGAAAGATGTTTCTGGAAGTGAAGCCAGAATCAATGTAAACTCCACGGACAGAATTGTCCTGTACTTAAACCACAGGTGGAGATTTGAACCCACAACTCCAGAATCACCCGGATCGCAAGTCAGGCAGGCTAAATTATGCCTTTAACTTTCAGAATGAGAAAGAATTCACCTATCTGACTGTCACGAGTTTGTCACGAGGCCTACGACGTTTGACCCATCTAGGGTGGCGGAATTATTCATTTGTTTATTGTCGTTGCTGTTGTTGTGTATCCGTCCCTTGATGTGGCTTGTGGTGCGGTTGCACCTTGGTGTAGTTCAGCTCAACTTCGGTTTGCTTTCTCTCTCTCTCTCTCTTATTCCACTGCCCGTGCTATTCATCCTGTAGGTTCACGGGTGGCTGGTACCTTTCTCTCGAACTTGCTGTCTATCGGCCTCTCGCCTGTCTTTTTCCCTGTCGCACGTGCTTCATTTCTTTTAGTTTGAAGTATGCTCACTCTGTGACGCAGCATGGCATGTTGGCCGCCATTGCTGAGGGAGGTTAGCTCTTCACTCGAGCGGAAGATGTCTCTGGGAGCGCCTGCTCCAGTCTTGGTTCTTCACCGTATCATCGAAAGTAAGTTGGTTACTTTCAATTCCTGCAGTCGGCCTGTAGGAGGGGGACATCGCTTCTTCTGTTTCCGCATCTGTGCCTCTGTCCTCTCGACTGGACAGAGGGCAGAGAGAGTCGTTTGACCCGCCTCTTCTGGGTCACCCACGGGTAGCTGGTAAGCATCAGTTTCGTGGTTTTGTGTGTTTTGGTTTGTTGTTGTTAGACGGCTTAGTCTTCTCGTTGGCGCAATTTTCTTTTGTTTTGGAAATTGTAAGAAGAAATATGTTTGAGACCTTTTCTATGGTTAATTCAATCTTTAACCTGGCCATTCTAAATTATTTCCGAAATTCCTTTCTCTGTTTTTGCATATGGTGATGCGGTAGTCGGTGGGGATGGGAGGTGGAAACTGGTGATTTCTGGGTTGAAACTTGCTTGGTCTAGCCTCGTTCCGCCCCTGTCATCGTTCTCCCGGACTCTTATCCTTCGGCCACACGTCTGTTTGTGTGTGCAAGGTGGAACGTGTTTTTATGTCGCTCGGCTGCGTTACATCTTGATTGTCGGTTCGGATGCGTGGTTGGAGATTTGTGTTATTTTGAAATGTGTTTATAAAATGTGACAATTATGCATTGAATTATTATTTGGCAAATGTCCTCCAAAAACGGTGGCCAGAGGTATAAAGCGTTGTCGCTTGTGTTGGTGATTTCCTAAGAAAGGCATTATGTTTTAAAAATGGCGAGTGAGGAAGGTGTGAAGATAATTCATATTGTTTTATAAACCTGTTGGTTTATGCAGTCTTTTACCTGCATCGTGTGAGAAGAACCTAGTGAACATCTGATTCGATGGGTTTACTGTGTTATGCCTCGGTCTGTGTTGAGCTGGGATTGTGGGTGCATTTAATAGATCTTCCCCGCGCCACATCTTGCGAGTGGCTGTTATGATTGACAGCATGGGTCAGACTGTTACTGACGGCGGCGGTTCTAGTACCCTTCTTCCTTCCTCCTTCCTTCTTCCTTCCTCCATCCTTCTTCCTTCCTCTTTTCCTTCTCCTTCCCTCTACCCAGCTACGTTTCCTCCACCCCCCCCCCCCCCCCCCCCCTCCCGGGGGCTTTACTGGAGTTGGACTGGTGGTGCAGTGCTGGTTGAGGCCACGCCTCTGGCTGAGTCACGGACTGATGGTGCCACGTGTTGCTGGTTGACGGCCACGCTCTGGCTGAGACCCACGGATGGATGGGGCAACGTGCTGGTTGAGGCACGCTATGGCTGATGACCACGGACGGGATGGTTGCCACGTGCTGGTTGAGGGCCACGCTCTGGCTGAGACCACGGACTGGGATGGTGCCACGCGCGGGTCGTCGAAGACACCGCCCTGGGTCGGGCCGCGGACTGGTAGAGCGAGCCCGCCGTCTTGACTGGCCGGCCCTGACCCAAGTCCAGGACCTCCAGTAAGTATCAGCGCCTACGTTTTCCTTTCCCCCCCCCCCCCCTCCGGGACGCGCTCTTCACTGCCTGCTTGTGAGTCGAGGGCGTCGGCTTTGACGCGACTTCCCTGCGCGAACCGACCGGCTCGGAGACCTGTGCGAAGGGTGCTCCCAGATGGACTTGAAAGGGGACAGGGGTGTGGACGCACTCATGTTGTTAGAAGGGATCGATGCTGGAAAATGTTTCCTTATAATTGTGTATATGGTATATGTGCAGGAATGCTGTAATTGTGATTGTGTACGTCGTATGGTGAAAGTTTATTTTTTAATTTGTGCATGTTAGTGTGTGTTGAGTGCTTGATTGTGCTTGTTGCAGTTTGTGTGCGTTGGAATGCTTGATTGTGATTGTGCCTTTTTGTGTGTGTTGGAATGCTTATTATGACTGTGTGTGTGGTGTGAATAAATGGGGTGTGTATCTTTATCTTTCTTGTGTGGCTTTGCGAGGCGTGTGAGGTCAGTCACTCCCTTTCAACTCCCAACTAGACCGATCATGTCAGGGCATGCCTTCCAGGGGTCGGTCGTGACAATTGTGGGGGCTCGTCCGGGATGTGAAGGGCCTCTGACTTGTCTCTCTCGTTTCGCCGGAGTAACTGTTTAGTTTTGTCTGTTTTGTATCATGTTTAGTCAGTTTGTCGTGTTTTGTTAGTCGCGGAGTGGTTGGTGGGTGACTCTAGCGTGAATGGAGTATTGTTGTGGCCTGTGGGAACATCGGTGTGATCGGGAGTCGAAGGTGAGGGACCGAGGGGAGGTCGACGCGTCCAGACCTCCTTCCGCTGGGTACCGCAGTCAGATGCGGCCGTAAGTCTTGCCCTTCTGTTGACCGCTCAGTCTGCCATTCCTGTTTTTGTAGTTAGCCAGTTTTTTTTTTTTTTTTTATTTTTTTTGGGTGGTTGTTGAGTACAGGGGGTTGTATCGGACGTTAGTGTTTTTTTTTTTCTCTTCCGGATTCCGTCTGCCGTTAGTTTGTTTTTTTTTCCCGGCCTGCCCCACCCGCACTGTTGCGCGTGCTGTGGAGCGCGGTGTTGCAGTGTGGGGGCAGCCGGACTAGTTTTTGTTTTGTTTTTTTTTTACGCGTGAGACCCACCGCACTGTTGCTCGTGCTGTAGAGTGCCGGTGTTGGCTGAGTGCGAGCAGCCGGAACTTGTACCCGCACCACGCCACAAACTACCACACATGTACACAGCCCCTAGAATTATTTGTTTTTTTTTTTTTTAGTGGAATTTCTTTCCCTGTATTTGAAAAAAACCGTTTTTTTTTTTTTTTTTTACAAGGGGGAAATATTGTTGTCATGGCGCCACGTCGGCGCTGGTGGTATGGAGACGCGTTGCGTCCGAAGAAGAGGGTATTCAAATGTTATGTAGTCCCTATATTAGTACCAGTAATTCGAATACGGTAAACTTCTATTATTCCAGTGCTGTAGCAGGTAGTTCAGTGGGTATTTTATCCTCTTCGCTGGGGGTTCTTCTGTCGAGACCCGACTGGCACTTCCGCTCGAAGCGTAAGAGGATAGCGAAGCAAACTGCCCCCTTATGGGTTCTGTTGAGTCGCAGAGACGAAACCTTCTCCTCTCCAGGTTCCCCGTAAGGAGTATGCCCGGGAGACTTTCCTCTTGGTAAAGTCGAGACCCAAGAAAATGTGTGGGGTCAGACGGGTCATCTACCGTGTCGGGAGTGGTGAACCCCGCTCAGGATATCACCTCTGTCATTATGTTTCTGGAGCGGCAGCGTAGGAAGAGCGTTAGGGAAGAGGCTGCTAGGCAGGATGCCCTACGTAGGGATGAGGCATGCTCCGTAGGGAAGAGCTAGATTGGATTGGAGGCTCTGCGCCAGAGAAGAGGAGACTGAAAGACAGGATATTCTGCTAGGGGGTAAGTAGGCTTAGTCTGCGCAGAGAGGGAGGCTACTAGGCAGGGATCGCTCTGACGTAGGGATGAGCGCAGAGAGGAAGTGCTAGACAGGAAGTCGTCGTAGAGAGGAGGCTGCCAGACAGGAGGATCAGCTTTGGGAGAGGCTGCCCTCGTAGGGAAGAACTAGACAGGATGGAGGCTCTGCGTAGGAGGAGATGGAACAACTTCTTTCGCGGTTCTCCCGCATCTGGAAGTCAGGGGGGTTAATCACCAGGCAGGTGATAGAGTTAGAGGCCCAAAGTTAAAGCCTTGCAATAGTTCAGGACTAGTGAGGACATTGATATGTTCCTAGAGCATTTTGACAAGGTTGATAGTTCATAACCAATTGTATGAGGAAACAATAAGGCTATGCACCTTTTTTTGGATTTTATCTGGTGCTTGCAGCAGGGGTGTGTGCTCATCTAATGATGGTGCGTCTTATGCAACATGCTACTGTTGGCTCTGCGGTATGCGTTTCACCTTACCCCAGAGACGATTACAGAGCGAAAGTGCAGGTCCATGATGTTAGAATAAGACGAGACCTTTCGTGCAGTTTTTTGCAGTTTGGTGATAGGCTGCGGTATGGGGAGCTGGCCCCAATACGCTTGGGTTACTGCGTCAGTTGGCTAGTTGGAGCTGGAGATCTGTCTCATTTGAACAGCTCCCACCAACACTGTGGTCCCCGGTAGTTGAGGATCCGGTTAGGCTCGAGACAGCACCTCAGGATTTCGCGGCTGCGATTCCACGCTGAGGTGTTTGCTGAAGCTCGCAGGGATTATGGGGCATCGCAGTTACAGAGAGGAAGCCCTCACAGGATTTTGTAGCAATAAGCGCCGGCAATGCTAGTGGGGGGTGAACAAGGCTGGCAGTTCATCGGGGATTTCAGCGCACCGACTGTGTTTCTTTGTGGTCGTCTGGCCACATTAGGAAAGATTTCCTAAGCCGCTGGTAGTCGTGGGGCGGTCCTTTCCCATGTCCTCGTGCCTCGGCTAAACGTGGGTTCCATCCAGCTTTGGTGTTCAGAGGGCCCAGTGTTTCTCTCTGTTGTTGGTTCCTACTTGTCGACACCATCAGGGCATTTAGGTGCATCAACGTTCTTTGTGGATAAGATTTGGTTTTCCCTGAGGCCCGGCGGGGGGCGCAAGTTACGATGTGTGCGGGTTGGAAGGCTGTTTTACCTCACCCGTCATTCGTACTGTTTCTATCTCCACCCCCTACTTCTGTGGCGAAGTATGGGCCATCGCGGTGGTGAGCGACTCTGTATTCCTTATCGTAGGGAATACTACCTTCGCTGTCGGACGCAGTCTGTCGTTCTACGGATTTGCCCGTACAGGCGTGTGTGGGAGTCACCCACACGCGCCAAAGCTATGAAGCAGGAACAGGGGAATTGCGTCCGTTCTTCAGCCGATCTCTGTCGATGGTTCTGCATAGGGCCGATCCTGCTAGCATTATCCGTCTTCAGGCAGGGACTGGATGTCCACGCTACGACACACTTGTGGATTGTTCCCGCTCTGTGGCCCGACCCACGCCAGGTGAGCTTCAAGTCCACAGGGGATCCTCTTTAGGGGTTTTCTCTCAGGAAGATCTGTGTGGCCAATAGCAGCTTGTTTTCAGCCAAAGCATGATGAGAGAGAAGGGGGAGGGGGGGGGGGATCTGTTCTCCGGCAGGCCCCAGAATATTCCCCCATGTGCAGGTCATATGGGATCCAAGCGGGACTCTCGAGCGAGTAGACAAGACTTTCTTTATGGCCAGGGATAGGATAACTCACACTGTTTGGCAGTACTGCCGCAGTTGCGATGTTGCAACGGACAACGCTCCTAAGGGTGTGCTTGAAGCGTGTTCCCATAGGGTCAGTGCCTACTAGTTGGGGAGCCATTCAAGCAGGTCGTTGTCGACTGGTGGGACCCATTAAGCCACTATCCGATCGCGGGTCACCGCTACATCTGGTAGGGGTGGACTACGCGACTCGGGTATCCAGAGGCTGTCCCGCTCTAGGGACTAACCGAGCTTACTGTAGTTGAAGCTCTCTGGCTGATATGACTCGCTTGGCGTGCCCACAAGAAGAAGTACGGCCGGAAGTTTGTACTGGGTGCGATACATCATCCTCTCCAGTGCTTGGACCCCCTGGATCGGCCGTCTGTCATCGACTCATGAGTTAGGCAGTGGAGCTGCAAGAGTCATGCGTTCACTTTCCGTCAAATCAAGGGTTCACTGTTAATCCGGCTCTGACGCGCTTAGCGAGCTCCGTAGTCAGCACATTGGAAAATCAGGTAGAGGGACACTTCCACTCAACCAGGGTTATTTCCCCTTTTGGGCTCTCCTGTTTTAGGTGTAGTGACAGTTTTCACTTCAGTGATGTACGGTAGTGAATCACAATGGATTCGGATTGTTCTTTCATGGTGGCAGGTTGCTTAGTTTGTTTGTATAAATGTAGGTATTATGTATTTCCTGTGGGATTCATATCGTAGAATGTTTGTATACTGGATTCCTCGTTGTACTCTGTCGATCACAGAGAGTTGGGTTCCTCGGTCCCATTGTGTGAATTTGCTCGTGGTCATGGTTCAAAGGAGCTCTGTATCTCAGAGAAGAAAACAGATGCTTTTAGAAGGGGGGTTTGTCACGAGTTTGTCACGAGGCCTACGACGTTTGACCCATCTAGGGTGGCGGAATTATTCATTTGTTTATTGTCGTTGCTGTTGTCGTGTATCCGTCCCTTAATGTGGCTTGTGGTGCGGTTGCACCTTGGTGTAGTTCAGCTCAACTTCGGTTTGCTTTCTCTCTCTCTCTCTCTTATTCCCACTGCCCGTGCTATTCATCCTGTAGGTTCACGGGTGGCTGGTACCTTTCTCTCGAACTTGCTGTCTATCGGCCTCTCGCCTGTCTTTTTACCTGTCGCCGTGCTTCATTTCTTTTAGTTTGAAGTATGCTCACTCTGTGACGCAGCTGGCATGTTGGCCGCCATTGCTGAGGGAGGTTAGCTCTTCACTCGAGCGGAAGATGTCTCTGGGAGCGCCTGCTCCGGTCTTGGTTCTTCACCGTATCATCGAGGGTACAGTCGGTATCTTCAATTCCTACAGTCGGCCTGTAGGAGAGGGACATCATCTTCTTTTTCCGCACCTGTCCTCTGTCCTCTCGATGGACAGAGGGCAGAGAGAGTCGTTTGACCCGCCTCTTCTGGGTCACCCACGGGTAGCTGGTAAGCATCAGTTTCGTGGTTTGTTTGTTTGGTTTGTTGTTGTTAGCCGGCTTAGTCTTCTTTTTTTGCGCAATTTTCTTTTGTTTTCGAAATTGTAAGAGAAATATTGTTTGAGACCTTTTCTCTGGTTAATTCAATCTTTAACCTGGCCATTCTAAATTATATCCAAAATTCTTTCTCCTGTTTATGCATCTGGTGATGCGGTAGTCGGTGGGGATGGGAGAGAACCTGGTGATTCAGGGTTGGAACTTGCTTGGTCTCGCTCGTCCGCCCCTGTCACATTCGCCGACTCTTATCCTCGGCCACCGTCTGTTTGTGTGTGCAAGGAGAACGAGTTTTATGTTCGCGAGCGTGCGTACGCATGATTTGTCGTTGGATGCGTGGTTGGAGATTTGTGTTATTTTGAAATGTGGCTATAAAATGTGACAATTATGCCATTGAATTATTATTTGCAAATGTGGTGGCAGTTATAAAGCGATGGGCGCTGTGTTGGTTATTTCCTAAGAAAGGTGAAATGTTAAATGTGAGTGAGAGAAGGGTGAAGATAATTCATATTGTTTTATAACCTGTTGATTTAATGCAGTCTTTTACCTGCATCGTGTGAGAAGACCCTAGTGAACATTCCTGATTCGATGGGTTTACAGTGTGGCGTTTTAGTAGACTTCCCCTCGCCCATCATGCGAGTGGCTGTTAAGATTTGACAGCATGGGTCGACTGTACTGACGGCGGGGTTCCAGTACCTTCTTCCTTCCTCCTTCCTTCTTCCCTTCCCTCCCTTTCTTCTCCTCTCCTCCAGCTACGTTTCCCCCCCCCCCCTTTTCGGGGGGCTTCACCCGGAGTACGGACTGGATGGTGCCACGTGCTGGTTGAGGCCACGCTCTGGCTGAGACCACGGACTGGATGGTGCCACGTGCTGGTTGAGGCCACGCTCTGGCTGAGACCACGGACTGGATGGTGCCACGTGCTGGTTGAGCCACACTCTGGCTGGGACCGCGGGGCTGGATGGTGCCACGCGCTGGTCGAGGCCACGCTCTGGTCGGGACCGCGGACTGGTAGAGGAGCCCGCCGTCTTCTGGCCGGCCCTGACCCGTCCAGGACCTCCAGTACAGCGCCCGTTTTTCCCCCCCCCCCCCCCCCCCCCCCCCCCCCCCCGGGGGTTTCCCCCTCTTTTTA
>JAFLJL010005858.1:5000-26179 GCA_018398815.1 Conus ventricosus | reverse complement strand
TCTGATTAAAACATCTTTCACATTCTTCCATTCAGCCAGAGACTCAAATACAACAAAGGGCTAATGATGCACAAGATTCTGCCCGGGGAAATTTGCTCCAACACTTTAATGAGACGATTCTCAAAAGTCTCGTCGAGAAACTCCCACAAACTCCAAAATTGTACGCACTTTGTCATATTCACTTCACTGTCTTTTTTCATATGTCACGAGTTTGTCACGAGGCCTACGACTTTGACCCATCTAGGGTGGCGGAATTACTCATTTATTTATTGTCGTTGCTGTTGTCGTGTATCCGTCCCTTAATGTGGCTTGTGGTGCGGTTGCACCTTGGTGTAGTTCAGCTCAACTTCGATTTGCTTTCCTCTCTCTCTCTCTCTAATTCCACTGCCCGTGCTATTCATCCTGCGGGTTCATGGTGGCTGGTACCTTTCTCTCAAACTTGCTGTCTATCGGCCTCTCGCCTGTCTTTTTACCTGTCGCACGTGCTTCATTTCTTTTAGTTTGAAGTATGCTCACTCTGTGACGCAGCGTGGCATGTTGGCCGCCATCGCTGAGGAGGTTAGCTTTTCTCTCGAGCGGAAGATGTCTCTGGGAGCGCCTGCTCCGTCTTGGTTCTTCACCGAAATCATCGGGGGGTACAGCCCGGTATTTTCAATTCCTACAGTCGCCTGTAGGAGGGGGACATCACTTCTTCTTTCTCCGCATCTGGCGCGTCTGTCCTCTCGACGGGACAGAGGGCAGAAGAGTCTTTTTGACCCGCCTCTTCTGGTCAACCCACGGGTAGCTGGTAAGCACAGTTTCGTGGTTTGTTTGTTTTGGTTTGTTGTTGTTAGCCGCTTATTCTTCTCTTTTGTGCAATTTTCTTTTGTTTCAAAATTGTAAAAGAAATATTGTTTGAGACCATTTCTCTGGTTAATTCAATCTTTAACCTGGCCATTCTAAATTATATCCAAAATTCTTTCTCCTGTTTAGCATCTGGTGATGCGTAGTCGGTGGGATGGGAAGAACCTGGATTCAGGTTGGAATTTGCTTGTCTCGCTCGTCCACCCCTGCACATTCGCCGGACTCTTATTTTTTCGGCCACCGTCTGTTTGTGTGTGCAAGGAGAACGAGTTTTATGTTCGCGAGTGTGCGTACGCATGATTTGTCGTTCGGATGCGTGGTTGGAGATTTGTTTTTAGTTTGAAATGGGGCTATAAAATGTGACAATTATGCCATTGAATTATTATTTGAAAATGTGGTGGCAGTTATTAAGCGATGGTCGCTGTGTTGGTTTATTTCCAAGAAAGGAAAATGTTAAACGTGAGTGAGAGAAGGGTGAAGATAATTTCAAAATGTTTTATAGCCTGTTGAATTTAATGCAGTCTTTTACCTGCTTCTTTGGAGAAGACTCAAACGAATATCCCTGACTTGATTGGTTTACTGTTTATGCTCAGGTCTGTGTTGAGCTGGGGTTGTTGGTGCTTTTGGGTTTAGATTTTCCCCTCCCCCATCATGCGAGGGGCTGTTAAGATTTAGCAGCATGGTCAGACTGTACTGACGCGGGGTTCCAGTACCCTTCTTTCTTCCTTCTTTCTTCCTTTTTCCCTTTCCCCTCCCTTTCTTCTCTCCTCCCAGCTACGTGTTCCCCCCTCCCGGGGCTTCACCCGAGTCGGGACTGGTGGTCCACGTGCGGGTTGAGGCCACGCTCTGGCTGGGACCGCGGACTGGATGGTGCCACGTGCTGGTTGAGGCCACGCTCTGGCGGGGACCGGGGACTGGATGGTGCCACGTGCTGGTTGGGGGCCACACTCATGGCTGGACCGCGGACTGGATGGTGCCACGCGCTGGTTGAGGCCCCCGCTCTGGTCGGGACCACGGACGGGTAAAAAGCCCGCCGGCTTGACGGGCCGGCCCTGATCCCCGTCCGGGACCTCCAGTAACAACGCCACGTTTCTTTCCCCCCCCCCCCCCCCCCCCCTCCCCCGGGACGCGCTCTTCACTGCCTGCTTGCGTTCGAGGGGGGTCGGCTTTGAGTGACTCCTTCAAGAACCAACCCGGTTCGGAGCACCTAGTGCGACAGGGTGCTCCAGTAGACTTGACGGAGGCAGGGGTGTGGAGGCACTCCGGGGTGTGGGAAGGGATGGATGCTGGAAATGTTTCTTTATAATTGTGTATATGTCATATGTGCAAAATTTCTGTAATCGTGTTTGGGTGTCGTCGTATGGTAAAAATGTTTATTTATAATTGTGCATTTTGGGTGTGTGTTGGAGTGCTTGATTGTGATTGTGCAGTTGTGTGCGTTGGAATGTTTGATTTTTGATTTGCATGTTGTGTGTGTTGGAATGCTTATTTATGACTGTGTGTTTTTGGTGGAATAAATGGGGTTTGTATCGTAATCTTTCTCGTGTGGGCTCTTGCGGGGCGGGGTGAGGTCAGGCACTCCCTTCACTTCCATCTAGACCGATCCTGTCAGGGAAACCCTCCAGGGGTCGTCGTGACAATGTGGGGGCTCGTCCGGATTAAAGGGGCCTGACTGTCTCTCTCGTTTCGCGGAGTACCTGTTTAGTTCTGTCGGTTTTGTATTCATTTAGTTAGTTTGTCGTGTTTGTTTGTGGGTGGTTGGCTGGTGACTCTAGCGTAAAGGGAGTCTTTTTGTGGCCTGAGGGAACATCGGTGTGACTCGGGAGTCGAGGTGAGACCAGGGGGAGTCGACCGCGACCAGACCTCCTCCTTCCGCCGTGTGCCTTACGCAGGTGCGGCCGTAAGTCTTGCCTTTCTCTTTCCGCCCCAGTCCGCCATTCCTGTTTTGTAGTTAGCCAGTTTTTTTTTGTTTTCTTTTTTTTTTTTTTTTCTCGGTGGTTATTGAGTACAGGGGGTTGTATGGGAAACGTTAGTGTTTTTTTTTTTTCCTCTCCCCGGGATTCTGTCGCCAGTTTGTTTTTTTTTTTTTCGGCCAGCCCCACCGCACTGTTGCTCGTGCTGTGGAGCGCGGTGTGCCAGAGTGGGGCAGCCGGACATATTTTTTTGTTTTTGTTTTTTTTTTGGTGAGCCCCACCGCACTGTTGGTCGTGTTGTAGAGCGCGGTGTTCCCCGAGTGGGAGCACCGGAACTTGTCCGCACACACCACACACACACATACACACATTTTACACACACCCCTAAAATATTTTTTTTTTCAAGTGGAATCGTTTTTCCCCCCGTATTTGAAACCGTAGATATTGTTGTCATGGCGACGTCCGGCCTGGTGGTATGGCGACGCGGGCGTCGAAGAAGAAGGGTTTTAAAAAATGTTACTGGAGTCCCTACTATTAGTACCAGAAATTCGACTACGGAAACTTCTACTTATTCCAGTGCTGTAGCAGGTAGTCCAGTGAGTACTTTTACTACCTCTTCGCTGGGGGTCTTCCGGTCGAGACCCCGACTGGCACTTCCGCTCGGAACGTCAGAGCATAGCGAAGAAACTGTGGGCTTCTTTTGGGGTCGCAGAGACCGAAACCTTCTCCTCTCCAGGTTCCCCTCGTAAGGAGCAGCCCCAGAAGACTTTCCTTATGGGAAAGTCGAGCCCCAAAGGGGGACGGGTTCAGACGGGGTCATCCTCCAGTGTCGGGAGTGGTGAATCCTTCCCAGGAAATCACCCTCTGCCTTGATGTTCCTAGAGCAGCAGCGATGAGAGGATGCTTCCAGGCAGGAAGCCCTTCATAAGGAAAGGCTGCTCAGCGTAGGGAAGAGCGCAGAGAGAGACTGCTAGACAGGGGGCCCAGCGTAGGGAAGAGGCTGCCCTGCGCAGAGAGGGGCTGACAGACAGAGATTCTGCATGGGGGAAGAGGCTATGCTCCCAAAGAGAAGAGGCTGCCGGGCAGGAAGCCTCCGTAGGGAAGAACTAGACAGGATGGAGGCTCTGCGTAGGGAGGAGAGGGAACAACTTCTTTCGCGGTCTCCCCATCTGTAAGTCAGGGGGTTAATCACCAGGCAGGTGATAGAGTTAGGGGCCCTAAGTTAAAGCTTCCAGAGTTCAGACCTAGTGAAAGACATTGATATGTTCTTAGACATTTTGACAAGGTTTCTAGTTCATACCAATTGTCTAGGAACAAAAGGCTATGCACCTTTTTTCTGGATTATCTGGTGCTGCAAGGGAGTGTGTTCTCACTCAAAATGAAGCGCGTCTTAATCAGACATGCAGTTGGCTCTGCGTAAGCGTTTCCACCCTTCCCCCCAAGACGTACAGGAGGAAGTTCAGGCCCAAATGAAGAAAAAAAACGACGAGACCTTCGTGCAGTTTGGTGATAGGCTGCGCAAAACGCTAGGGGACTGGCGTCAGTTGGCTAAGTTTTGGGGCTGGGGGATCTGATCCTCATTGAAAAAGCTCACCAACACTGTGTCCCCAGAGTTGAGGATCCGATAGGTGAGACAGCACCTCAGGATTTCGCGCGGGGATTCACAAACCCCTGAGGTGTTTGCTGAAGCTCGCAGGGCTTATGGCATCGCCCAGATACGGAGAGGAAGCCCTCCACAGGATTTAGTGGCAATAAGGCGCCGACAACTGCTAGCGGGGTGAACAAGGCAGGCAGTCCATCGGGACCTCAGCACCTCGATTTTGTTTTCTTTGTGGTCGTTTCCCGGCCACATTAGGAAAGATTGCCCTAAAGCCGCTGGTAGTCATGGGCTAGTCCCCTTTTCCCGCATCCTCGCGCCTCGGCTAACGTGGGGTCCATCCAAGCTCTGGTGGTACAAGTGTCCAGTGTTTCTTTCTGTTGTTGGTTCATCCTTGGTCGACACCATCAGGGGTTCGGGAGCCATCAACACTCTTTGGGGGATAAGGATTTAGTTTCCCCTAAGGCCCGGGGGGGCGCCAGTTACGATGTGTGCGGGTTGGAGGCTGGTTTTACCTCCACCCGTCCTTCAGTACTCGTTTCTATCTCCACCCCCTACTTCTGTGGCGAAATATGGGCCCTCGCAGTGGAGCGACCCCCTGTTTCCCTTATCATAGGGAAAACTATCACCTTTGCAGACGGACGCAGTCAGTCCGTGTCTACGGATTTGCCCGTACAGGGGTGTGTGGGAGTCACCACACGCGCCAAAGCTAAAACAGGAACAGGAATTGCGTCCCGTTCTCCCGCCGATCTCTGACGAGGTTCTGGCAAGGGCCGATCCTCTAGCATTATCCGTCTTCAGGCCAGGGGCTTGGGTGTCCAACGCCTGCGACAACTGGTAGGGCGTCCTGCTCAGTCGCCCCACACCCAAGGTGAGCTTCAAGCTCCACAAGGGGATCTCTTTAGGTTTTCACTCAGCAGATCGTGTGGCCCCAAACAGCTTGTTGTTCCCCAAAGCTTGAGAGAGTCTGTTCTCCGGCAGGCCACGATTCCCCCATGGCAGGTCATATGGGCTCCAAGCGGACTCTCGAGCGAGTCAGACAGGACTTCTTTTGGCCAGGGGTGAACTCCCAGGGTTTGGCATACTGCCGCAGTTGCGATGTCTGCCAACGGACAACGCCTAAGGGTTTGCTTGAAAACGTGTTCCCCTAGGGTCAGTGCCACGGGTTGGGGAGGCTTTTAGCAAGGTTGGGGTCGACCTGGTGAGACCCATTAATCCTCCATCCGATCGCGGGCACCGCTACACTTCGGTAGTGGTAGAATCTGCGAGTCGGTACCCAGAGGCTGCCCCGCTTAGGACTATCGATACCCCTACTATTGCTTTAGGCTCTCCGGCAGATTTGGACACGCACTGGGGTGCCCAAGAAGAAGTACGGCCGGAAGTTTTGTACTGGAGAGCGATCACATCCTCTCCAGTGCTTGGGCCGGATCCGGCCATCAGTCGTCGACTCATGAGTTAGGCAGTGGAACTGCAGAGTCATGCGTTCACTTTCCCTCACATCAAGGGTTCCTGTAATACGGATGCTGACTATCTTAGTCGAGCTCCGTAGTCAGCACAATTTGGGAAAAACGGGCAGAGGGACACTTTCCCCCCCAACCAGGGTTATATCCCCTTTTGGTCTCTGTATCAGGTGTAGGACAGTTTCACTTCAGTGATGTTAACGGTAGTGAATCACCAAGGGTTCGGATTGTTACTTTCATGGTGGAAAAGGGTTTTCTTAGTTGTTTGATAAATGTAGTATTATGTATTTCCCTGTGTGATTCTATCGTAGAATGTTTGTATTTGGGTTCATCGTACTCTGTCGGTCACAGAGAGTTGGGTTCGGTCCCATTGTTGTGAATTTGCACATGCGTCAAGGTTCAAAGGAGCACTGTATCCAGAGAAACAGATGCTTTTAGAAGGGGGTTTGTCACGAGTTTTTCACGAGGCCTACGACGTTTGACCCATCTAGGGTGGCGGAATTACTCATTATTTATGTCGTTGCTGTTGTCGTGTATCCGTCCCTTAATGTGGCTTGTGGGCGGTTGCACCTTGGTGTAAATTCAGCTCAACTTCGATTTGCTTTCTCTCTCTCTCTCCCCAAATTCCACTGCCCGTGCTATTCATCCTGCAGGTTCATGTGGCTGGTACCTTTCTCTCGAACTTGCTGTCTATCGGCCTCTCGCCTGTCTTTTTACCTGTCGCACTGCTTCATTTCTTTTAGTTTTAAGTATGCTCACCCCTGTGACGCAGCGTGGCATGTTGGCCGCCATCGCTGAGGGAGGTTAGCTCTTCTCTCGAGCGGAAGATGTCTCTGGGACGCCTGCTCCGTCTTGTTCTTTACCGTATCATCGAGGGTACAGTCGGTATCTTCATTCCTACAGTCGGCCTTAGGAGAGGGACATCACTTTTTCTTTTTCCGCATCTTTGGGGTCTGTCCTCTCGACTGGACAAAGGCGAAGAGCGTTTTGACCCGCCTCTTCTGGGTCACCCACGGGTAGCTTTGGGAAGCATCAGTTTCGTGGTTTGTTTGTTTTGGTTTTTTGTTGTTAGCCGGCTTATTCTTCTCTTTTGCGCAATTTTCTTTTGTTTCAAAATTGAAAAGAAATATTGTTTGAGACCTTTTCTCTGGTTAATTCAAACTTAACCTGGGCCCTTCTAAATTATATCCAACATTCTTTCTCCTGTTTATGCATCTGGTGATGCGGTAGTCGGTGGGGGTGGGAGAGAACCTGGTGATTCAGGTTGGAACTTGCTTGGGCTCGCTCGTCCGCCCCTGTCACATTCGCCGGGCTCTTATTCTTCGGCCACCGTCTGTTTGTGTGGGGCAAGGAGAACGAGTTTTATTTCGCGAGTGTGCGTACCATGATTTGTCGTTCGGGGTGCGTGGTTGAGATTTGTTTTATTTTTAAAGTGGCTATAAAATGTGACAATTATGCCATTGAATTATATTTGCAAATGTGGTGGCAGTTATTAAGCGATGGTCGCTGGTTGGTTTATTTTCCCAAGAAAGGAAAATGTTAAACGTGAGTGAGAGAAGGGTGAAGATAATTCAAAATTTGTTTTATAGCCTGTTGATTTAATGGGAGTCTTTTTACCTGCTTCGTGTGAGAAGACTCTAACGAATTCCCTGACTTGATTTGGGTTTTCTGTGTTAGCTCAGGTCTGTGTTGAGCTGGGGTTGTTGGTGCGTTTGGTAAACTTCCCCTCGCCCCATCAAGCGAGGGCTGTTTTAAAATTTAGCAGCATGGGTCAGACGTACTGACGGCGGGGTTCCAGTACCCTTCTTCTTCCTTCTTTCTTCCTCTTCCTTCCCTCCCTTTCTTCTCTCCTCCCAGCTACATTTCCCCCCCTCCCGGGGGCTTCACCCGGAGTCCTGGACTGTTGGTGCCACGTGCTGGTTGAGGCCACGCCTCTGGCTGGGACCGCGGACTGGATGGTGCCACGTGCTGGTTTTAGGCCACGCTCTGGCTGGGACCGCGGACTGGATGGTGCCACGTGCTGGTTGAGGCCACACTCTGGCTGGGAACCGCGGACTGGATGGTGGCCACGCGCTGGTTGAGGGCCCCGCTCTGGCGGGACCCCGGACTGGTAGAAAACCCGCCGCTTGACTGGCCGGCCCTGATCCCCGTCCAGGACCCCCAGTAACAACGCCACTTTTCTTCCCCCCCCCCCCCCCCCCCCCTCCGGGACGCGCTCTTCACTGCCTGCTTGCGTGTTCGAGGGTGTCGGCTTTGAGCGACTCCCTTCATGAACCAACCGGTTCGGAGCACCTAGTGCACAGGGTGCTTCCCAGTAGACTTGACGGAGGCAGGGGGGTGGAGGCACTCCAGGGTGTGGGAAGGATTTGGGTGCTGGAAATGTTTCTTTATAATTGTGTATATTCATATGTGCAGGAATGCTGTAATCGTGATTGTGTACGCGATGGTGAAATGTTTATTTATAATTGTGCATGTTGTGTGTGTTGGAGTGCTTGATTGTGATTGTGCATGTTGTGTGCTTTGGGAATGCTTGATTGTGATTGCATGTTGTGTGTGTTGGAATGCTTATTTATGACTGTGTGTGTTGTGTGAATAAATGGGGTGTTGTATCGTAATCTTTCCTCGTGGGGGCTCTTGCGAGGCGTGTGAGGTCAGGCACTCCCTTCACTCCCATCTAACCGATCCTGCAGGGCAGACCTCCAGGGGTCGGTCGTGACATCAATACATGCCAATCTTGTACGTGTAGTCCCTTTACATATGTTTCCCCACCCCACCTCACTCCCTACCCCCCGCTCTCCCTCCTCTTCATTATTATTATTCCATTTTTTTTATTTTATTTTATTTGTTATTATTATTTTTTGTTGTTTTTTTGTTTATTATTATTCTTATTTTTTGTTTTGTTTTCATTTATCTTCTATTTTCATTGATGTTCCTCTTATGATAAAATGACCGCTTTGCTTGCTTCTTTGATTTCTACATTTAATTGATTTCACTGCATGTTGTAGTCCCTACCAGGCGAGGGCTGGGTTAAAAAAGCACGTTAGTGCTATCTATTATCCTCGTAAATAAAGAATTTTGTCTGTCTTGTCTTGTCTCTCTCTCTCTCTCTTTTCTCTCTCTCCCCTCTCTCTCTCTCCTCATCTCCCCTCTCTCCCTCTCTCTCTCCCCTCTCTCTCTCTCCTCCCTCTCCTCTCCCCTCTCCTCTCTCTTTCTCTCTCTCTCTCTTCTCCGTGCGGTGTGTGTGTGTGTGTGTTGTGGTGTGTGTGTGTTTTGTGTTTTGTGTGTTGTTGGGGGTGTGTGAGAGAGAGAGAGAGAGAGGTTGGTGTGTGTGTGTGGGGTGTTGTGGTTTTGTGTGTGTGTGTGTGTGTGTGTGTGTGTGTTAATGAAAGAATGAGAGAGAGAGAAAGAGAGAGAGAGAGAGAGAGAGAGAGAGAGAGAGAAGAGAGAGAGAGAGAGAGAGAGAGAGAGAGAGAAGGAAAGCGGAAGTAAAACGAAAAACAGCACTCAAACCCTCAGCTGGTCCTGACAAGAGAGTTTTGTGCAAGTAATGTTATTCAGAGGCAGACCGCGAGTGAGAGTCTGTGTCGCAAACGCGTGAGTACTTGAGTATTTAAGTGTGTGTGTTGTGTTGTGTGTTTCGTGCGTGCGTGCGTGCGTGCGTGCGTGCGTGCGTGCGTGCGTGCGTGCGTGTTGTGTGGTGTGTGTGTGTGTGTGTGTTTGTATTTGGTGTGTGTGTGGGTGTGTGTGTGTGTGTTTTGTTTTGTGTGTGTGTGGTGTTGTGTGTGTGTGTGTGTGTGCGTGCGTGCGTGCGTGCGTGCGTGCGCGCGTGTGTGTGGTGTGTGTGGTGTGTGGTGTGTGTGTGTGGTGGGTGGGTGTGGGTGTGAGTGTTGTGTGTGCCATTGTTGAGCAGACCGGAAAATAAGAAATACCAACATGTATGGCTGAGTCTGTCGGCTGTTTGAATTATGAAAAAATCAGTGATATTTTTGACATTTTTTTAATGCAGGTTCTAGCCATTAATATGCAACTTGGTAATACAAAAAAGGAAAAGAAATAGAGGTATCCTCTTTAGCATGTTGACAATTTTCTTTATCTGTATGTTTTGTAATTTGCTGTAATACTATTGTTCATGTACTTATCATTCTTTTGTTTCTTTCCTTTGTTTCTTTTCTGTATTTCTTTTATTCTTTGTTCCTTTCGTTTTCTTGTTTCTTTTTATCATCATCATCATCATCATCATCATCACATCATCATCACCCATCACATCTGCCTCCTTTCTTCAAATGCAATATAACAGTGCCACAACAAACTAAGGTCCCCATAACAGTACACTAAAACACACCAATTCCCCCTCACCCTGTGACGTGTTACAATAATTCGTTAGCGAGGGACTCGGACACATTGATGGTTACCTCTTGATGAAGGCCCCCTCTGTGGTTTAGCTGGAATGAAGGGTTCCAAAACTTCCAGACTCACTCGTCTGTCTGGCATCATTCCCCAGATGAGACTGAAGTCAAAGCGCGCTATAAGCACATTCGGAGAAACAACAGACTCCTAGACAAGGCGTAAAGCATGTCAACAGCAAACTTCTTCCTTTGGGAATCGTGCAGACAAATAGTTTGCAACAACCCTCTTCCTCCCTTCCTCCCCCCCCCCCCCCTTTTTTTTTTCTTTTACTCTGGTCAGCTCTTCTTCCCTCTCCTTCTACTCCCACAAGTTTTTTTTTTTCCCCCGCACTCCTTCATTCTGCTTCCTCACGGTGATCCCCACATGTAGGCGAGAGAGCGGACTGTATCTTAGCAACAACCAAACTTGAGTCAGGGCTCGCTGTGAAAGGAAGATGAATGTTGCTGACCAGTTCCATTACCGCCCATTCTTTCCTCTCCCCCATGTATCAGCCCTACGAAAAGAAAACAATGACGTAGAACAATACGGTCGCAGATGGAATCTCCGGATCTATAATGTTCCGGAATCAAAACCAGGAGAGCCAGAAACGGGACCGACTGCATAAACAACCTGTGTGGCGTTTTCACAGCTAAAGTGGGAGTGGCTGTGACCGACATGGACATTGAGGTAGCTCACAGATTGGAGCCCGTTCCCCCTCACATGCCAGACCCCGGCCCGTGATCGCTCGTTTCCAGTCCAGGAAAATAAAGGACAAACTCCACGCACAACTTAAGATTTAAAAGGCAACAATCGAAAGATATCGATTTCCGAGGATTTGACATCACTGAATTATAAACTGTTAAAAGAAGCAAAAGAACACTCTTCGACAATGGATGCTTGGAGCGGTCATGGAAATGTTATTGCAAAATTAAAAAACATGGAAGGACACAGAGATTGGTAATAGTGCGGCGTGCTAATGTACATTTTTCGAAAGTACAAATGATGCTGGCCCACAGTTGTGGTCTGTGGAGGATGGGGAGGTGGTAGAGCGGGGGTGGGGATAAGTTATGGACAGCGGCTATGCGCCGATAGAAAGGACGAATGATGAGCACTAGTGAAAAGTAGGATTTCCTTCCTCCTCCCCTCCCCTTCCTCCATCGCCTCTCCATCCCTTCAAAATTGCTGGCATTGTGAACTTCTTTATACGTAATCAGTCTTTTTTTCTTCTTGTTCTCCTCTGTTCACATTGCTTCATGCTTCGTGTTGGAATTGCGACGGCCTCCGGGGAGGGAGAGGTTGTGTACGAGGAGGGGTGGCGCGTGATCAGCTATAGCACCAAGGTGCGAGTGCACATTGCGTGTTGTGTTTGTGTACATACAGATGTTTTTAAACATTTATCAGGCCACTGCAATGTGTATAGTGTATTTTTAAAGTCTATACAGGCCTGAATAGGTGGTATGGATGTGTGTACTTGAAACTGTACCCCCAGAAAACCGAAGTTTGATTATCAACGGCATTTTGGAAGGATGGTTAGGACCTCTTCTTCTCTCTCTTCTCTCTCCTCTCCTCTCTCTCTCTCACTCTCTCTCTCTCTCTCTCTCTCTCTCTCTCGCGCTCTCTGTCTCTTCCCAACCCAATGACACAATTTTCAAGAGCCGACTGTACTTATTTTGTAATGCCTTCGATATAATATGAGACGTATTTTTCTTTCGTACATTGATAGTTACTACTGACAATTGTCCATTGAAAGGGGCTGTCTGAATTATGCAGCCATTTTCTCTCTCTCTCTTCTCTCCTTCTCTCGCTCTCTCTCTCTCTCTCTTCTCTCTCACGCCCTCTCTCTCTTCTCTTCTGATAGAAGACAGCCGAGACCACGAGAAGACAACGCCGTTGAAGACCGTCGAGCGAACATGCGTTCCAAAGCTCATATAATCGGTGCGCGTGCGCGTAGGTGTGGGTTTGTGTGTGTTGTGTTGTGTGTGTGTGGGGGTGTGTGGTGTCGCGGGATGGGGGAATGTGTGTGTCGCGGGGAATGTGGTGTGGGGGGTGGGTGGTGCTGGGGGGGGTGCTGGTGTGTGTTGTGGGTGGGTGTGGTGTGTGTGTGTGGTGTGTGTGTGTGTGTGCGCGCGCGCGCCCGCGTGTTCCTGTGTGTGTATGTGTGCTGGGTGTGTGGTGTGTGTGTGTGTGGCGTGGCGTGGCGTGCGTGCATGTGCGTGGTGCGTGCGGGCGGGCGTGTGTGTGGTGTGGGTGTGTGGGTGGGGGGGTGGGGTGTGGGTGGGGGGGTGGGGGGGTGGGGGGGGTGTGCGGGCCAGTCGTGGGAATTTTGTGCCAATGTGCCGTGCAAGATTAAATTGCAGTGCTAGACGCACGGTGGCTGCGCCGCCGCCGCCGGGGGTCGGCCTCGGCGGCGGCGTCGGCGGCCTCTCCGTCCGCCGCCGCCGCCGCCGCGCCTCCGCCGCCGTCCGCCGCCGCCTAATCCGCCTCCTCCCCGTGCTGCCTCCTAATCTCCGCCTTCCTCCATCCTCCGCCTCCCTCGCCGCCTCCTCCTCCTCCTCCCCTCCCCTCTCTCCTTCCTCCTCTCCTCCCTAATCCTCTCCTCCTTCTCTTTGTTGTAGTAGAGTTTTTGTCGTTGCTCTGTTGTTATTGTTTGTTGTTGTATGGTTCGTTCTTAGCTTTCTTTTTGTTCCTTTCTTTTTCTGATCCTTGCGCCTCCCTCTCGCACGTCGGCCTCTTTTTCTCCTACTCCTCTCCTCGTTTCCTCATCTCCTTCTCCTCCACCTCACCTTTGGTCTTGTTCTTTTCTTCGTCTTCTTCTTCTTTTCATCTTCTTCTTCTTCGTCTTCTTCTTCTTCTTCTTCTTCTGCCAAGGAAACTCCTGTTCAGAGATGTCCCTCTGACGCATCTTTGAGTTCTGCACTGCGATTGATCATTGTGCATCTCATGCTAAAGATTTTACGGAAGAAAGATTTTACCGAAATGTTGGTACGTTCTTAGACGGGTACTTAAAGGTTTTGTGCTAAAAGGTGCTTTTTTGGTGATTGTGAGTGTGCTTTTACCTGGTGACAACCTGCTATATCCCTTTACGTTCGGCTGGGAGGATAAAGATCATTACCCTAACCCTTCTTGGTGTTGCTGTTGTTGTTGTTGTTGTTGTTGTTGTTGTTGTTCTTTTCTTCTTCTTCTTCTTCTTGCTTCTTCTTCTGCTTCTCTTCTTGCTTCTTTCTTGCGTCTGCTGCTTCTTCTTCTTCTTTGTCTTCGTGTCTGTACGTCCTGCCTGTGTACTCCCCACCTAACTTACATCTTCCTCCTTCGTCTTTCTCTTCTCATTACCTGCCTTCTCTTTCCACCTTTCTCGCTCATCTTCCTTACTCTTCTCTCTTCGCTTCCTTCTCCTCACCCTCCGGGCTTCCTCTTCCTCTTCTTCTTCTTCTTGACTTTATCTTCTTTTCCTTTTTCTTCTTCTTCTTCTTCATGTCTGCTGCTTCTTTTCTTTCTTCTTCTCTTCTGCGTCTTCTGCGTCTTCTGTCTTCCGCTTCTTTGCTTCTTCTTCTTCTTCTTCTTTCTTTCGTTGTCTTCGTCTTCTGCTTTCTTCTTCTTCTTTCTTTCTATCTTTCCTTCTTCTTCTTCTTCTTCTTTTCTTCTTCTTCTTCTTTTCTTTCTTCTTTTTCTTCCTCTTCGCCTTCGTCTTCATTTCTTTTCTTCTCATCTTCTTCTTCTTCTTCTTCTCTTCTTCTTCTTCTTTTCGTCTTCTTCTTCTTCTTTCTTCCTCTTCTTCTTCTTGCGTCTTCTTCTTTCTTCTTCGTTCTTCTTCTTCTTCTGCTTCTTCTTCTTTTCTCTTCTTTCCTTCTATCTTTCTTTCTTTCTTTCTTTCCTTTCTATTTCTTTCTTTCTTTCTTCTTCTTATTTTCTTCGTCTTTTCTTCTTCTTCTTTCTTCTTTTTTTCTTTTTTTCTTCTTTTTTCTTCTTCTTTTTCTTCTTTCTTCTTTCTGCTTCTTCTTCTTCTTTCTTCTTTTCTTCTTCTTTGTCTTCTTCTTCTTCTATCTTTCTTCTTCTTCTTTTTCTTCTTTCTTCTTCTTCTTCTCTTCTTCTTCTTCTTTCTTCTTCTTCATCTCTTCTTCTTTTTTCTTCTTCTTCTTCCCCACCTTTTCTCCTGTTGTTTCGCTAGTTCTTCATGTGATTGTTTTGGTTTCATGCTCATTTCCACTCCCTCTGTGATACTGCTATTAGTCAGGATCGCATTGTACCACATCACTCCAACACCAACCGCTTCCTCTGTTTGTATACTTGCCTACTTAGTCAGATAGAATGTAAACACCACACTCAACTCCGCATTCGCTTCCTCTGTTTACTGCCCTCCTTAGTCAGATAGAATGTAACAAATCACTCAACACACACCGCGTCCTGCCTTGGCCCCACACACAATCCATTCCGCACTGGTGGCCAGCATCCAATAATCGGTTTGCAAGTCGCTCACTGCTGTTTGAGGGTCACTCTGTCGTCCCTGCCCACATTGTGCATAGGATGGGAATGACGAGTTCCCGGTGGTTCCAGATCACTGGTAGGCGCATTCATAGCGCCCCTGAAGGAAGCACAGATGAACGCGATACTCAAATTAGTGAATATCGAGTACTTCCGAAAAAAACCCACGTGTCCCCGAGCGGGCCCGTAAAACAGTCAACAACCATTTCTTCTTCTGGGAATCGTGCAGGGCCAATCGCTGCACCAACCCCCCTCCCCGTTTTTCCCTCCCCGTTTACCCATTCCTTGTGGAACCTGGTCGCCCTTCCGTTCCGTACACGCTGCAAACAATGTCCTCCCGCCCCTTCTTTCAGTTCCCTCCTCCTGCGCCATCAATTACTTGAAGTGAGTGTGCCAGAGTGGTTCTATTAACGCTCACCCGCTTGGCTTTTGCGCTGTCTCACCCCGCGGCAATCGGTCCGTTGCTGTCCCATTCACTTATTAGACCGCTCTCTCTCTCACCACATGGACCAAGCAAGGGTGCTAAGAAAGACGTGTACGGTTCAGTTTGGGTTGTTGGTGCGTAGACAGTCAGGATTTCTGGTTGTTTCCATGGCACCTTCTTCGCCGCCCAGTGAGTGTGTGTGTGTGTAGTGTGTGTGTGTGTGTGTTGTGTCTGTGTGTGTGTGCTTGTGTGTGTGTGTGTGTGTGTGTGTGTGTGTGTGTGTGTGTGTGTGTGTGTGTGTGTGTTTGTGTGTGTGTGCTGTTGTGTGTGTGTGTGTGTGTGATGTGTGGTGTGTGTGTGTGGGTGAGTGTGTGGGTTGTGTGTGTGTGTGTGATGCGTGTGGTTGTGTCTGTGTGATGGAGTGCGTGTGCATGTCTTTATTTTCTTGTATTCTTGAAAACTGGTGTTGGAACCGGGTGAACACCAACACCACTAGCCAGTGCATATGGGGGGCCTACCGTCTGTCGTCTGTCGTTCTTCTGAGTACTCACTGGTATAGATGACAAACTTATGTTTTCACAGAGCGTTTACCGCTTGCGGAAGAGCGAGACGAGACGTCGCTTGATGGAGGCCAATCTGACCACGGCTTCTTTTTCTCCCACTCAAAATCACTGCGTTTTTTCTATTCGGGTTTTCTTTCCCTTATATTTCTTTTATTTATTTCTTTCCGTCTTGCTTTCTTTCGTTCTTTCTTTTTTCTTTCTTTCTTTCTTCTTTCATTTTCTTTTTTTTTCCTGTTTCCTCACAATTCCTCATCACTCAACCACCCATCTCATCTTAATCATGTCGTCGTCGTCGTCGTCGTCGTCTCGTTCGTCGTTTTCATGTCAACATTATCATAGCTCTAAGCGCTTTAAATACAACACACTACTCACTCACCTCAACGGGCTGGCCTACCCAGGTCGAGCCGGCCGAAGCAGCACGCCTACTGGCGCTCATTCAGTCGTTTTCCCGTCCATCTCACTGTCCGTCATCATTTTCCTTTATCTCATTTATTCCTCCCCGTTTCTCACCTAGGATGCATGCGATGTTTCTACGTGTCCTCTATTTCACCGGTGCAACGATGGCCCCCCGCTACCAGTGAGTGACAATTTTTGTGGCTTGGGAGAAGAAATACCAGGCGGTAATCTTCAATCTACATCCAATTTGCCAGGGCAGCGGGGAAACCCCCCTGCTCTTATTCGATTTTCAACCTGGCGTGGGTTTTAACACCGTGTGCAGGGGCCAGGCGGCACCGGGTCCGCCCTCGCTTTCGACCTCCTCCGCTGCCCTTGGACGTTCAGTTCGCTTGGTCCTTCAAACCCCTCCCATTTACGCCGTGTGTGGACTGTGTGTGTGTGTGGTAGAGTGTGTGTGTGTGTGTGTGTTGTGTGTGTGTGTGGTTGAGTGTGTGTGTGTGTGTTGTGTGTGTCGTGTGTGTGAGCGAGAGCGAGAGAGATTGAGAGAGAAGAGAGGGAAGAGGGGAGGAGGCGCGAGAGCTGAGCGAGAGGAGCGGAGCGAGAGAGAGGAGAGACCAAGGACAGACCGCCAGAGACAGCCAGACAGACAGGAGATGGACCCATCATCTTCATCATCATCATCATCATCTCATCATCATCATCATCATCTTCCTTCTTCTGCTTCTTCGTCTTTTCTTCTATTCGTTCGTTTTCTTCTGTCTTCTTTTCTTCTTCTTCTTCTTCTTCTTCTACTTCTTCTTCTTCCTTCTTCTTCTTCTTCTACTTCTACTTCTTCTTCTTTCTTGTTCTTCTCTTCATCTTCTTCTTTTCGTCTTCTTTTCCTCCTTCATCTCCTTCTTTTCTTCTTCTACTCATTTTCTTCTTCTTCTACTTCCTTCTTCTTCTTCTTCTATTTCTTCTTCTTCTTCTTCGTCTTATTTTCTTCTTCTTCTTCTTTCTTTCTCCTTCTTCATTTCTTCTACTTCTTCTTTTCTCTTCTTCTTCTTTTCGTCTTCTTTTCTTCTTCGACTTCTTTCTTCTTCTTTTCCCCTTCTTCTTCTTTCTTCTTCTTCTTCTTCGTCTTCTTCTTCTTCTTCTTCCCTTCTTCTTCTTTCTTCTTCTTCTTCTACTTCTTCTTCCTTCTTCTTCACCATCTTCTTCTTCTTATACTTCTTCCTCATCTTCTCCTGTCCACCTCCACTTTCGCCTGCTCCTTTTCCTCCCCTCCTCCTTTTTCTTTCTTTCTTTTGCTTTCTTTCTTTCTTTCTTTCTTTCCTTCTTTCTTTCTTTCATTTTTCATTTTTTTTTCTTTTTCTCGTCTGTTCCATCGTTCTTTCTTGATTCAGGTCGTCGTCTGGTTCTTCCATCAATGACGGCATTCACTCCAATTTGCCTGCTTGCTCAACTGCACTATTCAGCAGCACACACCTACTCCGTGCCCCTCTCCTCTTCGCCTGGCCCTGAAGCCTCCCTCATGGTCGGAGGGCAACTGGACACAGTGAGGCTCCCCTCTGGATCTAAGTATTTTGTCCCGACACATTGACGGGTTCCAGCGCTTTCCGGACTCGCAGGCCCTGTCTTGCATCATTCCCTAGAGACCGCAACTCACTACCCCTTAACAGTCTCACTCCCGCCAAGAACACACAGACAAAGGCAAAGGACCGGGACACCACATTTTTGACCCGACTCACACAAAGCAACTATACATAGAGCAATCTTCCCCTGCGTAATTGTACCAGCCACATCCCATATCTTTCCATCCTCTCTTTTCCTCCTAATCCCCCTTCTCCTCCCTCCCATCCACCTTTTGGACACCATCTCAGGCAGCCCGCCTCCAGCACCCCCCCCGCCACAGCCTGCCATGGAACCCGCAGGGGAAACGGAAGAGAGGCCGACCTGCCGCCGCCTGGAGGCGGAACAGAGGCCGAGATACACGGCTCGGCCGGGGACCCAACTTGACAGGGCATCAGCGAGCAAGCCTGCACCGAGTGCGATGGCGGAATGTTGTCGATGGCCATCATTACTCACCCTTGGGGCTATGGGCTACAGTACAGTCAAGTCCCACACCCCCGTCTACCCGCTCTTCTTGCCTCACAGACGTGCGTGGGGAGGAGAGTTGGAGAGTATCTCTTTTGTACCATCATACGTTGACTTTGGGACCACAGTATTGAGAGATGAGGCTGCTGTGGTGCTCAGATGCCATTGTCGCCCTATTTCCGGCACAAGAGCGGCGCCAGCAGGTCTTGGCGCGCGTGTAGTTTGGCCGGTGTGGTGTAGCCTCAAATTCATTAAAGATTGCTATTGTGTTCCCCCGCTGAGTTAGTAGTCGTAGTAGTGTCCTTTTCCTTTTTAGTCTTTTCACCCCAATTGTGTGCTATTCGGACGAGAGGCGCGAGGAAGAGAGAGCGCGAGAGAGGAGGAGCGAGAGCGAGGAGAGACGCGCGAGCGAGCGCGAGAGAGCGAGAGGTATTTGTGTGATGCATAGGAGTGTGGAGGCCCGCACCATATGGCAATGTTTACTACTTAAACATTCTAGACCTAGTACAGGCTACATATTAAACAAAAAGTTAACTTGAAAGCACAATCCTAAATCTCAGAAAACCACCGGTCACTGTCATGCTAATAAACCTGTAAGTATGCCTTAAGAGTCACACAATCACCTCATCCTGGGGCTCTCCGAACGTTTGCCTTACACTATGCATTTTGTTCCTGCCCATATTTCGTTCTGAATGCGTAAGTTTCAGTTCTAACTTACTGTAAACCAAGTTTCTGTACTCCCCCCCCCCGATACATATACGACCCTGCCGGTGTTCCATGCCTTCCCCTGATCAAAGATGAGACCATGGCTATTTCGAGCCATTCACCGCAAATCTGGGATGTTTCTGGTTGTTTCTCACAACCGACCCAAGCCACTTGTTTTTAGAACTTGATGACACTCTTGTAACGTCAAGGGGACCCGACTGTGACTGTGCACTCATTTCAGTTTTTGGCGCCCTTTTTGGCAGATTCTGTCGGCAAATTCATTCACCGTGTGTGTACGCGTGCGTGCGTGCGTGCGTGCGTGCGTCCGTGCGTGTGTGTGTGTGTGTGTGTGTGTGTGTGTGTGGGTGGGTGTGCTGTGTGTGTGTGGTGTGTGTGTGTGCGGGAGTGCGTGTGTGCGATGTGTGTGTGTGTGTGTGTGTGTGTGTGTGTTGTGTGTGTGTTTGTGTGTTGTGTGTGTGTTGTGTGTGTGCGTGGGGGGATGCGTGAGTGTGTGGTGTGTCTGTGTGTGTGTGTGTGTGGGAGTGTGGTGTGTGTGCGTGTGTGTGTGTGTGTGCGCGCGCGGCCACTACCATTCGGTTTGTGGTAATTCAAGGATCACCAAACCCCCAAGAGATGCAGACGCCTGCAAGCCTTGGTCAAGTGTCGGGCCCCGGATGATACACCCACACCAAGACACCTTTTGTCTGCGCTGCTTTCTGTCTTCATTTCGTTGTCGTGTATTTTCCCTAGCCCCAATTCTCCATTAAGGTCAAAGTATCTATCTGTCAGTTGTCTGCGCAGTTCCCAACTTGTCCATTATGTCACGTAGGTGATTTTAAAATTCCACAGGGACTCCAGCTTAGGAAGTGATCCAGACGATCCTTTCCCATCTTTGGCCGCTCGCAACTCCACCCTTCCCCTCTCTCTTCTCTCTCTCTCTCTTATCTCGCTCTCTCTCTCTCTCTCTCTCTCTCTCTCTCTCTCCTCTCTCTGTCTCTCTCTTCTCTCTCTCTCTCTCGCTTTCTCTCTCTCTCTCTTCTCTCTCTCTCTTTTTCTCTCTCTCTCTCTCTCTCTCTCTCTCTCTCCTCTCTCTCTCTTCTCTCTCTCTCAGCGTTTTAGGTGCCGATTAAATTCTTACTCGCCAGACCCCCCCCGGACTGCCACACTGATATGTTTGGATGATTGATACTAATCAAACCCTTGCCCATACTGCGTGCGTTCGTGTTCTTGCGCGCGCGCGCGCCCAGTGTGTGTGAGTGTGTGGGTGTTGTGTGTGTGTGTGGTTGGGTGTGTGTGTGTGCGTGCGTGCGTGCGTGCGTGCCGTGCGTGCGTGCGCGCGCGCGCAGGCGCGCGTGGGTGTGTGTGGTGTTGTGTGTGTGTGTGTGTGTGTGTGTGTGTTGTTGAGTGTTGTGTGTTCTGTGTGAGTTGTGTGTGTGTGTCTGTGGTGTGTGTGTGTGTGTGTGAGTGTGTGTGTGTGGTGTGTGTGTGTGGAGTGTGGGGGTGTGTGTGTGTGGTGTGTTGGTGCGTGCGCGTGGTGTGTTCTTATTGTCTTTACAACACCATTTATTTTTCTTTCTAACATAATGCCTACAGAGGACATTCTACTTTTAAACCGCAAACGTGTTGAATACTGTTACTGTTATGAGTTACCTCGATCTTTGGCACGACCCGTTTTGTGTATGTATGTCAATGTTATCCTGTTTCAGCGCAGATGCCTTTGGCTGTTTCTTAATGTGTAACCAGACCAGTCAAGTCCTCTGTCACGCGCACACCGGTGTTTATAGGATGGATAGGCACTGTCCCCCTGGTTCCGAGAACATTATCAGTTTGTAGTACTTATTTTTTTCTCTCTTAGTAGCTCGTAGATACGCCAAAACATCCAACCAGCTAGTTATCTAGCTAGCTTTTTCGCTTCGCCCCAGCGGAGGCCGCTGTCCAGCGCGCTAGCTTTGATCGCGAGCTAGCTAGGTAGCGAGCTGACATGTTTGTTATGGTTTTGGTTGTCTCCGTGAGGCCACCCGGTCATGGTTAAGGCCCTGTTGGAAAAAAAAACGGGGGTGTTGGCACGGGAAATGCGTTGTTTCAAATTGAAACATGCCGCGAGAACCGCCTGCTTTCGACCCTGGATAAACTGGGTGCGCAGCATGCGTATATGAAAGAGTCATGGCACCCTGGTTTCGGCTCCCCCCAAACCTTGATTGACCTGTTTTGCTTTCACGCTTTTACACATGCCGTATTTCTGGTCATGGATGCGTGCCTCTTGAAGCTTTCCCCCCCCCCCCCCTCCCCCCCCCCCCCCACATTCACGGCAGTAGCGACATTCGTGTCAACAGTGCG